>CAWUFW010022560.1:0-92700 GCA_963921515.1 Calotriton arnoldi
GAAGCCATGCATTATTTGCTGGCAGCAGTGGCAAGCAGTAGTGTAGGGGGTCGTGCTGGGGGTAGTGTTTTAGGGTTTAGGGTAGTGCAGTGGTGCTTGTGTAGTGTAGGGGGTCGTGCTGGGGGTAGTGTTTTAGGGTAGTGCAGTGGTGTTTGTGTAGTGTAGGGGGTCATGTTTTAGGGTAGTGCAGTGGTGTTTGGGTAGTGTAGGGGTCGTGCTGGGGGTAGTGTTTTAGGATTTAGGTTAGTGCAGTGGTGTTGGGGTAGTGTTTTAGGGTTTAGGGTAGTGCAGTGGTGTTTGTGTAGTGTAGGGGGTCATGCTTGGGGTAGTGTTTTAGGGTTTAGGATAGTGCAGTGGTGCTTGTGTAGTGTATGGGGTCATGGTGGGGGTAGTGTTTTAGGGTTTAGGGTAGTGCAGTGGTGTTTTTGTAGTGTAGGGGGGTCATGTTTTAAGATGCAACGCTCCAATACCTGACCAGTCTGCACTACATAAAACTGCAAAAAAACAAAAAATAAAAAGTGTTTTGCACACTTTTGTCATTGGGCTATATGTGGGCTACATCTGGGTAATATTTGTGCTACATTTGGGCTCTTTTTTCACTGGTGGCCATCTTGGAAGACTTCTTTGTTATGAAGTTTCCTAATTTCCTCATTTACTGCAGTCTCCTCCGTAGGAAATGCTTTCAGTTTTTTACTTTGATTCCATCAAGAAGGCATTCAGATGTGTCACACATTTGCCATAAATGCAGAATGTTATTACTCTAGTTGTTCATTAGATCACTATAGTAAAGCTACTGCTCACCAAGGAGTTAACTGGAAGTCTACTGCTGGTATTGAAAGTGATTGTTTCAGTCTGCATGTCAGAATTTTCTAATGAAATAGAAGAGGATTTGAGATCTCACTTAAAACATGCACTAAATTTTCTTTTTGCAGCACTAACCATAATTTCTATGGCAAAATGAACCCCCTCATTTTGTTCCTTTTTAAATTAAATGTTTTAAGTGTTACCAGTTTATTCCAATCAAGATGGCTTCAGGTGTGCCATACGTTTGTCATAAGTAAGGCTGTTAGCACTCTAGTTGTTCTTTAGAACACTCTGGGAAGCTGCAGTAGAACACAAAGGCATCAACTGACAGGCTGCTCCTGTTGAAATATAACAGGAAGATATTTGAGATCTCACTTAAAACATGTCCTAATTTTTCTTTCTACAGCACTAACCATAATTTCTATGGCAAAATGAACCCCCTCATTTTGTTCCTTTTTAAATTAAATGTTTTAAGTGTTACCAGTTTATTCCAATCAAGATGGCTTCAGGTGTGCCATACTTTTGTCATAAGTAAGACTGTTAGCGCTCTAGTTGTTCTTTAGAAAACTCTGGGAAGCTGCAGTAGAACACAAAGGCATCAACTGACAGGCTGCTCCTGTTGAAATATAACAGGAAGATATTTGAGATCACACTTGAAACATGTCCTAATTTTTCTTTCCAGAGCACTAACCATAATTTCTATGACAAGATGAACCCCATCATTTTGTTCCTTTTTAAATTAAATGTTTTAAGTGTTACCAGTTTATTCCAATCAAGATGGCTTCAGGTGTGCCACACTTTTGTCATAAGTAAGGCTGTTAGCACTCTAGTTGTTCTTTAGAACACTCTGGGAAGCTGCAGTAGAACACAAAGGAATCAACTGACAGTCTCTGCCCTTGTTGGATGTACATGTTTTACTGAGAATGTCAGACTTCATTCTCACATGACTGAGAAAGATAATGTGAATTTACAGAAAATATGCTCTCATTTTAGCTTCTGGAGCACCTTCCAAAACTGTATGGGACAAGCATGTGAAAATAGTTTTCTCTCAAACATGATTCATGATATCCCAGCAGAAGGATTTTCACAGGGTAAAATCACCTTAGAACACACCACAATTCCTGAAATTAGTATGGTACCATCAACAAATGAATTCTAATGTAACTAAAGTCTGTTATCACCCTTTATAGTTCTCCTTTTGGTAACCCTCAAAATCTTCGATTCACTACAATGCATTTCAATGGGGTACTATCATTTATATTGGTCCCAAGATGGCTGCCAGCAATTCCAGGATGAAGTGCTGACAGCCAATCAGATCTCACGATGACATGTGTGGTTAGGCTCCGCCCAGATATATATGTGTTTTTACTTTTGATTTTCTCAGCAACTACTGAACGGATTTACACCATTTAACAAAAGGGTTCTTTTTGAACCAAGAACTACCTCTTTGCCAAATTTGGTGTAATTCCGTTCAGCAGTTCGAGCTGTACCCTTGCATAAAGTTTCCTATGGGAAATTGATTTTTTACTCTTATTTTTTAATTTCTCCGCAACTACTGAACGGATTTACACCATTTAACAAAAGGGTTCTTTCTGAACCAAGAACTACCTCTTTGCCAAATTTGGTGTAATTCCGTTCAGCAGTTCGGGCTGTAGTCGTGTCTAAAGTTTCCTATGGGAAAATGAATGGGGAAAACACATTTTGGGACCCCCCTTTTTTCTCAGCCCCCGCTTGACGAATCACCCTGAGACTTTCAGGGTAGGAGCGGACCGGAGCGGGCCATAAAGTTTGAAAATTTCGCGAAGATTCGTCAACCGACGCAAGAGTTATTTCAAATAGAATGTCGCAGATTTCCTATGGAAAATAGGTCCTAACTATAACTATCTACTGGCGACCGCCAGTAGATAATATATTCACTGAAAAACCATAGGTTTTAGGGACAGTTATAGTTAGTTGGACATTGCACTTGTACAAAATCCGTGAAATTCCCCTGTTATAGTTAGTTCAGCTAACTATAACTCACGGCCCCGCAATGCACTGCTGATGACGTCACATATTACATCACTCATGACATGGTCAGTGACATCACTCATGACATCACTGATGACATCATGCAGTGACTGTGTGTTTCTGTAAAGTTTAAATATGTTTAATATATATAGGCAAAGGCGTATTGAAGAATGACTGGGTGTATAAGTGTCTCAATGGATGATTGAGTAGGTGCGTGACTGACTCTCCAATTGAGTGATTAAACGTATCTTACTGAATGCATGGGTTACTGACTAAACTGTGTGAATGTCTGTATCCATTTGTCTGTTGGTGTGCGAATAGCTACATGAGTGTCTATATGGGTTATTGATTGGTTGTCTGAGTATCTGTATGGCTGCCTGAGTGTTTGTGTGGGTGGGGTGTGTGTGACTCTGTACATAGATGTGTGAGTGGGTGATTCACTGGGTGCATGATTTGAAGAGTGCATCTGTGATGGACTGCTTGGGTGGGTGAGTGTGTGTATGGGTGTGTTAGTGATTGAATGTATATCTCAGTGGTACATGTGTGAGTAACTACATATGTGAAAGGCAGTATATATGTGTGTTGGAGTATATAAATGGCTATAAGTGAGAGTGTGTGATTGTGAGAGTGGCTGTATGGATGCTTGTGTGCTTGTATCAGTGATTGTATAAGAGCGTAAGAATGTGCTAGTATTTGTATGAATAAGTGAGCTGGTGTGTGTATCACTGTATAGGTGAGTAAATGGCAGTGTGATTAAATATTTGCATGACTGACTAGGTGTGTGAGTACCTCTATGGATGAGTGGCGGTGTGTGAGTGTCTATGTAGGTGTATGAGTGCATATGATAGTCCTGTACTGAGTTACCATAAGTATGAGTGACTGTACGGGTGAGTGAATGGATGTGTGTGTAGAGCTAAGAATCAGTGAGTGGGTATGTAGTTATTGGTGTTGGAGTGTGTATGGTTTTGAGAATGGCAGTCTGTAATTTAGAGTGGGTGTATCAAAGGTTATATTAGGGTGTGAGAAGATGCATGAAATTATCACATGGATGATGTCATCAGTGATGTCATTTGAGATGTCATCAGTGATGTCACTGACCATGTCATGAGTGATGTAATATGTGACATCATCAGCAGTGCATTGCGGGGGCGCGGGTTATAGGTAGCTGAACTAACTATAACGGGGGAATTTCACGGGTTTTGTACGAGTGCAATGTCCAACTAGCTATAACTGTCCCTAAAACCTATGGTTTTTTCAGTGAATTTGTAAGGTTTTTTAAATGCTAATTTCTAACTATAACATGCCTGAAACCTATGGTTTTTTCAGTGAATTTCAAAGGTTTTTAAAATGCTAATTTCTAACTATAACGTGCCTGAAACCTATGGTTTTTTCAGTGAATTTCAAAGGTTTTTCAAATGCTAGTTTCTAACTATGCGTACAGAGGTAGTACATGTGAAGAAAGAAGATAAAACGCACAGAAAGAAGCAAAAGAAATGCAGAAAGAAGCAACAGAACTCCACAAAGACGAAGAAAAGTGCACGAAGAAGCAAAAGATGTGCAGAAAGAACCAACAGAGGAGCAGAAAGAGGCCTTGTTCCAAAATCATCCTGTGCCCACAACTTTTTCCGACGTGTACTGGTGGTAACTGACTCTGACTAACCAGAGCCAGTGCTAAGCAAAAACACACTTAGAATACAGTGAAAACACATACATACACTAGGGAACACTATGCGTTGGGGTACCCCTGTGATTAGCATGACCTCCTCTGTAAGTCCCTAGTACATAATAGGGCAGGGGGATTAAAACTACCTCTTAAAACGCGCTACAGGGCGCGTTTGCACAGTGGTGAAGGGAGGGGTTGCCTGAGGTGACATGTGTGCAAACGCGCCCGTGGCGTGTTTTAAGTTGCGGGATTAAGTCCCCGTGAATCCTGATTGTCCCTGGGGCCCAACTAGCCCCCCAGGTACCTACAGTTAGGACCACAGAGCTGAGTTGCAGAGAAGCGTTCCGAGGCCACGCACCTTTTTTCACCTCTCTGCAACGCAACTCTGTTGTGCTTACTGAAGGTACCTGCTGGGTTAGTTGGACTCCAGGGACCCTCAGGATTGAAGGGGACTTAATCCCCCAACTTAAAACGCACCACAGGGCCTGTTTGCACACATGTCACCACAAGCCCCGCCCCCTCCCTTCACCACTGTGCAAATGCGCCCTGTGGCGCATTTTAAGTTTGGGGATTAAGTCCCCTTGAATCCTGAGGGTCCCTGGAGTCCAACTAGCCCACCATGTACCTCCAAAAGTGCCACAGAGCTGCGTTGCAGAGAGGTGTAAAAGGGCATGGCCTCTGTACACCTCTCTGCAATGCAGCCCCTGGCGCATACTGGAGGTTCCTGGTGGGCTAGTTGGCCTCAGGGACCCCCAGTATTTAAGGGGAATTCATTCCCCATCTGCAAACGCGCCAGGGGGCGCGTTTGCAGAGTGCTGCAAGGAGGGGGCGATGCCGGTCTTTTTTTTTTTTTTTTTAAGAAGGGGGCGGTGTGGCCCCCATTCTTTTTCTAAATTATTGGCCCTGGGGACCCCATCCCCCAGGGCCTGCCCCCTATTTTTATTTATTTTTTTTAAATTTGGAAGGGGGCCTCGTGGCCCCGGGGACCCCATCCCCGGGGCATGGCCTTCTTTTTTTTTTTTTAAATAACTTATGGAGGGGGCTGCGTTGCCCCCCTCCTCAGGCCCTTATGGCCCCGGGGACCCCATCCCCGGGGCCGGCCTTTTTTTTTTTTTATTAAATTTTGGGGAGGGGGCCGTGCGGCTCCCTCCCGGGCCACTTGTAGCCCCGGGGACCCCATCCCCTGGGGCTGGCCCTCTCCGTTGGGGACCGTGGGGGGTCCCCAATCCCCCACGGTCCCGCCGGCTCCTCGTGTCCCTCGGGAGCCGGCATTGCTTTCCACATGGGGAGCTGCTGACATGCAGCTCCCCGTGTGAAAGCAATCTGCTTGGTTTTGGAAGAGAGAGCAGGTTTCCTGCTCTCTCTTCCAAAACAAAGCAGTTTGTTATGGCAGGACGGGAGCCGCGAGGCTCCCGCCCTGCCATAGCAAACTACAGTGTCCCGGGAGTTGGCACCCCGGGACACTGCAGGAGCCGGCCCTGGGTGGTGGCAGTCCCCAGGGCCATCACTGGCTCCAGGAGGGGGGCTGCATGGCCCCCCTCCAAACATCTTGAAAGCCCCGGGGAGGTGGTGGTCCCCAGTGCTCTGGGGGTCCACAACGGACCCCCATATTTAACGATTTAGTGCCCCGGGGAGGTGGCAGTCCCCGGGGCATGTGGTGGGGCTTGAGCCCCCCCACACAGGTAATTTTAATTTAAAAAAAGAAGCCCCGGTGGGTGGCGGTCCCCGGGGCTGCGGTAGGGCCGAGAGCCCTCCCGCACCATTTTTTTAAAGCCCCAGGGGTGGCGGTCCCGGGGCTTGGGGGCCTTAGAGGCCCCCATACATTAATTTAATAAACCCCGCATGCCCCCGGGACTTGGCCCACCCGGGGGCCAATTAACAACGAAGCGCGGGAGACCGCGCTTCGATTTTTTTTTTCGGCGGGATCCGCGCACCCTAAGCGCATCCCGCCAATTTTTTTAAAAAAAATTAAAACATTTTCGGCCCTGGGGGTGCTTGTGGGACCCCCTGAGCAGGCCTGGGGGGTCAGGGTGTTTCTACCCTGCCCCCTTTTTGCGTTTTGCGCAGTTGTTTTCCTGATTTCTTGTACCTCGGTTCTACCGAGGCACAAGATGGCTGCCAACACTTTCTGGTTTGGAGTGTTGACAGCCAATTAGCATACAGCTCGTGATCGGGAGGGTGCGCGGACCCTACGCGGCCATAGATATATATGTGATTTAACTTTTGATTTTCTCAGGAACTACTGAACGGATTTACACCATTTAAGCAAAAGGCACGGCTCTGAACCAAGGGCTACCTTTTTGCCAAATTTGGTGTAATTCCGTTCAGCAGTTCGGGCTGTAGCTGCGATGAAAGATTCCTATGGAAAATTGCATGGGGAAAACATGTTTTGGACTCCCCTTTTTTCTCGGCCCCCGCTTGACGAATCACCCCGAGACTTTCAAGATAGGAGCGGACCAGAGCGGGCCACAAAGTTTGAAAATTTCGCGAAGATTCGTCAACCGGCGCCAAAGTTATTTCAAATAGAATGTTGCGGATTTCCTATGGAAAATAGGTCCTAACTATAGCTATCTACTGGCGACCGCCAGTAGATAATATATATGTATATATATATATTACAAATGAGCCTTGATGGTAACGGACGCTAATTCTGGCGGGTCGTGGCTTGAAAGCAACGTCACCGCTATCATATGCATTGAGAAATTCATGCAGATTCACCACGTGAGAAGCAAGCCCTCCAATGAGAATGGTTTGTGGCAACTTCTTTTATTCAAAGGAAGCAGGCAGACCACAGCATGGCATGACGTGTTTCGACCTGTCTGGTCTTAATCATATGCAAATATGGGTGGTAATTGCTGAGCAGTTTAAATACACTACGATGTAAAACATAGAGGAAAGACTCATGTGCAGATTTTAAAGGTGCACTGTTGGTATGTATAATTATCTACTGGCGGTCGCCAGTAGATAGTTATAGTTAGGACCTAATTTCCATAGGAAATCTGCGACATTCTATTTGAAATAACTCTTGCGTCGGTTGACGAATCTTCGCGAAATTTTCAAACTTTATGGCCCGCTCCGGTCCGCTCCTACCCTGAAAGTCTCAGGGTGATTTGTCAAGCGGGGGCCGAGAAAAAGGGGGTCCCAAAACGTGTTTTCCCCATTCATTTTCCCATAGGAAACTTTAGACACGGCTACAGCCCGAACTGCTGAACGGAATTACACCAAATTTGGCAAAGAGGTAGTTCTTGGTTCAGAAAGAACCCTTTTGTTAAATGGTGTAAATCCATTCAGTAGTTGCGGAGAAATTAAAAAAATAAGAGTCAAAAATCAATTTCCCATAGGAAACTTTATGCAAGGCTACAGCCTGAACTGCTGAACGGAATTACACCAAATTTGGCAAAGAGGTAGTTCTTGGTTCAAAAGAACCCTTTTTGTTAAATGGTGTAAATCCGTTCAGTAGTTGCTGAGAAAATCAAAAGTAAAAACACATATATATCTGGGCGGAGCCTAACCACACATGTCATCGTGAGATCTGATTGGCTGTCAGCACTTCATCCTGGAATTGCTGGCAGCCATCTTGGGACCAATATAAATGATAGTACCCCTTTGAAATGCATTGTAGTGAATCGAAGATTTTGAGGGTTACCAAAAGGAGAACTATAAAGGGTGATAACAGACTTTAGTTACATTAGAATTCATTTGTTGATGGTACCATACTAATTTCAGGAATTGTGGTGTGTTCTAAGGTGATTTTACCCTGTGAAAAACCTTCTGCTGGGATATCATGAATCATGTTTGAGAGAAAACTATTTTCACATGCTTGTCCCATACAGTTTTGGAAGGTGCCCCAGAAGCTAAAATGAGAGCATATTTTCTGTAAATTCACATTATCTTTCTCAGTCATGTGAGAATGAAGTCTGACATTCTCAGTAAAACATGTACATCCAACAAGGGCAGAGACTGTCAGTTGATTCCTTTGTGTTCTACTGCAGCTTCCCAGAGTGTTCTAAAGAACAACTAGAGTGCTAACAGCCTTACTTATGACAAAAGTATGGCACACCTGAAGCCATCTTGATTGGAATAAACTGGTAACACTTAAAACATTTAATTTAAAAAGGAACAAAATGATGGGGTTCATCTTGTCATAGAAATTATGGTTAGTGCTCTGGAAAGAAAAATTAGGACATGTTTCAAGTGTGATCTCAAATATCTTCCTGTTATATTTCAACAGGAGCAGCCTGTCAGTTGATGCCTTTGTGTTCTACTGCAGCTTCCCAGAGTGTTCTAAAGAACAACTAGAGCGCTAACAGTCTTACTTATGACAAAAGTATGGCACACCTGAAGCCATCTTGATTGGAATAAACTGGTAACACTTAAAACATTTAATTTAAAAAGGAACAAAATGAGGGGGTTCATTTTGCCATAAAAATTATGGTTAGTGCTGTAGAAAGAAAAATTAGGACATGTTTTAAGTGAGATCTCAAATATCTTCATGTTATATTTCAACAGGAGCAGCCTGTCAGTTGATGCCTTTGTGTTCTACTGCAGCTTCCCAGAGTGTTCTAAAGAACAACTAGAGTGCTAACAGCCTTACTTATGACAAAAGTATGGCACACCTGAAGCCATCTTGATTGGAATAAACTGGTAACACTTAAAACATTTAATTTAAAAAGGAACAAAATGAGGGGGTTCATTTTACCATAGAAATTATGGTTAGTGCTGCAAAAAGAAAATTTAGTGCATGTTTTAAGTGAGATCTCAAATCCTCTTCTATTTCATTAGAAAATTCTGACATGCAGACTGAAACAATCACTTTCAATACCAGCAGTAGACTTCCAGTTAACTCCTTGGTGAGCAGTAGCTTAACTACAGTGATCTAATGAACAACTAGAGTAATAACATTCTGAATTTATGGCAAATGTGTGACACATCTGAATGCCTTCTTGATGGAATCAAAGTAAAAAAGTGAAAGCATTTCCTACTGAGGAGACTGCAGTAAATGAGGAAATTAGGAAACTTCATAACAAAGAAGTCTTCCAAGATGGCCACCAGTGAAAAAAGAGCCCAAATGTAGCACAAATATTACCCAGATGTAGCCCACATATAGCCCAATGACAAAAGTGTGCAAAACACTTTTTATTTTTAGTTTTTTGCAGTTTTATGTAGTGCAGACTGGTCAGATATTGGAGCGTTGCATCTTAAAACATGACCCCCTACACTACAAAAACACCACTGCACTACCCTAAACCCTAAAACACTACCCCAGCACGACCTCCTACACTACACAAGCACCACTGCACTATCCTAAACCCTAAAACACTACCCCCAGCATGACCCCCTACACTACACAAACACCACTGCACTACCCTAAACCCTAAAACACTACCCCAACACCACTGCACTAACCTAAATCCTAAAACACTACCCCCAGCACGACCCCCTACACTACCCAAACACCACTGCACTACCCTAAAACATGACCCCTACACTACACAAACACCACTGCACTACCCTAAACCCTAAAACACTACCCCCAGCACGACCCCCTACACTACACAAGCACCACTGCACTACCCTAAACCCTAAAACACTACCCCCAGCATGACCCCCTACACTACACAAACACCACTGCACTACCTTAAACCCTAAAACACTACCCCCAGCACGACCCCCTACACTACCCAAACACCACTGCACTAACCTAAATCCTAAAACACTACCCCAGCACGACCCCCTACACTACCCAAACACCACTGCACTACCCTAAACCCTAAAACACTACCCCCAGCACGACCCCCTACACTACACAAGTACCACTGCACTACCCTAAACCCTAAAACACTACCCCCAGCACGACCCCCTACACTGCCCGAACACCACTGCACTGCCCTAAACCCTGAAACACCAGCCCCTGCACGACCCCTACACTGCCCGAACACCACTGCACTGCCCTAAACCCTGAAACACATACCCTAGCACGACCCCCTACACTGCCCGAACACCACTGCACTGCCCTAAACCCTGAAACACCACCCCCAGCATGACCCCCTACACTGCCCGAACACCACTGCACTGCCCTAAACCCTGAAACACCACCCCCAGCATGACCCCTACACTGCCCGAACACCACTGCACTGCCCTAAACCCTGAAACACTACCCCCAGCAAGACCTCCTACACTGCCCGAACATCACTGCACTGCCCTAAACCCTGAAACATCACCCCCAGCAAGACCCCCTACACTGCCCGAACACCACTGCACTGCCCTAAACCCTGAAACACCACCCCCTGCATGACCCCCTACACTGCCCGAACACTACTGCACTGCCCTAAACCCTGAAACACCATCCCCAGCACGACCCCCTACACTGCACGAACACCACTGCACTGCCCTAAACCCTGAAACACTACCCCCAGCAAGACCCCCTACACTGCCCGAACACCACTGCACTGCCCTAAACCCTGAAACACCACCCCCAGCACGACCCCCTACACTGCCCGAACACCACTGCCCTAAACCCTGAAACACCACCCCCTGCACGACCCCCTACACTGCCCGAACACCACTGCACTGCCCTAAACCCTGAAACACCACCCCCAGCATGACCCCCTACACTGCCCGAACACCACTGCACTGCCCTAAACCCTGAAACACCACCCCCAGCACGACCCCCTACACTGCCCGAACACCACTGCACTGCCCTAAACCCTGAAACACCACCCCCAGCACGACCCCTACACTGCCCGAACACCACTGTACTGCCCTAAACCCTGAAACACCAGCCCCAGCACGACCGCCTACACTGCCCGAAAACCACTGCACTGCCCTAAACCCTGAAACACCAGCCACAGCACGACCCCCTACACTGCCCGAACACCACTGCACTACCCTAAACCCTCAAACACCAGCCCCAGCATGACCCCCTACAATGCCCGAACACCACTGCACTGCCCTAAACCCTGAAACACCAGCCCCAGCAAGACCCCCTACACTGCCCGAACACCACTGCACTGCCCTAAACCCTGAAACACCACCCCCAGCAAGACCCCCTACACTGCCCGAACACCACTGCACTAAAGCCTGAAACACCACCCCCAGCAAGACCACCTACACTGGCCGAACACCACTGCACTGCCCTAAACCCTGAAACACCACCCCCTGCACGACCCCCTACACTGCCCAAACACCACTTCACTGCCCTAAACCCTGAAACACCACCCCTGCACGACCCCCTACACTGCCCGAACACCACTGCACTGCCCTAAACCCTGAAACACCACCCCTCAGCACGACACCCTACACTGCCCGAACACCACTGCACTGCCCTAAACCCTGAAACACAACCCCCAGCACGACCCCCTACACTGCCCGAACACCACTGCACTGCCCTAAACCCTGAAACACCACCCCCTGCACGACCTCCTACACTGCCGGAACACCACTGCACTGCCCTAAACCCTGAAACACCACCCCCAGCATGACCCCTACACTGCCCGAACACCACTGCACTGCCCTAAACCCTGAAACATCAACCCCAGCAAGACCCCTACACTGCCTGAACACCACTGCCCTAAACCCTGAAACACCACCCCCTGCACTGCACGAACACCACTGCACTGCCCTAAACCCTGAAACACCACCTCCAGCAAAACCCCTACACTGCCTGAACACCATTGCTCTGCCCTAAATTCTGAAACACTAGCCCCAGCATGACCGCCTACACTGCCCAAACACCACTGCACTGCCCTAAACCCTGAAACACCACCCCCAGCACGACCCCCTACACTGCCCGAACACCACTGCACTGCCCTAAACCCTGAAACACCAGCCCCAGCAAGACCCCCTCACTGCCCGAACACCACTGCACTGCCCTAGACTCTGAAACACCAGCCCCAGCAAGACCCCCTACACTGCCCGAACACCACTGCACTGCCCTAAACCCTGAAACACCAGCCCCAGCATGACCCCTACACTGCCCAAAACCACTGCACTGCCCTAAACCCTGAAACACCAGCCCCAGCACGACCACCTACACTGCCCAAACACCACTGCACTGCCCTAAACCCTGAAACACCAGCCCCAGCACAACCACCTACACTGCCCGAACACCACTGCACTGCCCTAAACCCTGAAACACCAGCCCCAGCACAACCCCCTACACTGCCCGAACACCACTGCACTGCCCTAAACCCTGAAACACCAGCCCCAGCACGACCCCCTACACTGCCCGAACACCACTGTACTGCCCTAAACCCTGAAACACCAGCCCCAGCACGACCCCCTACACTGCCCGAACACCACTGCACTGCCCTAAACCCTGAAACACCACCCCTGCATGACCCCCTACACTGCCCGAACACCACTGCACTGCCCTAAACCCTGAAACACCACCCCTGCAGCACCCCCTACACTGCCCGAATACCACTGCACTGCCCTAAACCCTGAAACACCACCCCCTGCACCGCCCCCTACACTGCCCGAACACCACTGCACTGCCCTAAACCCTGAAACACCACCCCCAGCACGACCCCCTTTACTGCTCGAACACCATTGCACTGCCCCAAACCCTGAAACACCACCCCCAGCACGACCCCCTACACTGCCCGAACACCACTGCCCTAAACCCTGAAACACCACCCCCTGCACGACCCCCTACACTGCCCGAACACCACTGCACTGCCCTAAACCCTGAAACACCACCCCTACACTGCCCGAACACCACTGCACTGCCCTAAACCCTGAAACACCACCCCCAGCACGACCCCTACACTGCCCGAACACCACTGCACTGCCCTAAACCCTAAAACACCACCCCAGCATTACCCCCTATACTGCCCAAACACCACTGCACTGCCCTAAACCCTAGAACACTACCCCCAGCACGACCCCCTACACTACCCGAACACCACTGCACTACCCTAAACCCTAAAATACTACGCCCAGCACAACCCCCTACACTACCCGAACACGACTGCACTGCCCTAAACCCTCAAACACTCCCACCAGCACGACCCCCTACACTACCCGAACACCACTGCACTGCCCTAAACCCTAAAACACTCCCCCAGCACGACCCCCTACACTACCCGAACACCACTGCACTGCCCTAAACCCTAAAACACTCCCCCAGCACATCCCCCTACACTACCCAAACACCACTGCACTGCCCTAAACCCTAAAACACTACCCCCGCATGACCCCTACACTACCCAAACACCAATGCACTACCCTAATCCCTAAAACACTACCCCCGCATGACCCCCTACACTACCCTAAACCCTAAAACACTACCCCCGCACGACTCCCTACACTACCCAAAGACCACTGCACTACCCTAAACGCTAAAACACGACCTCCTACACTACACAAACACCACTGCACTACCCTAAACCCTAAAACACTACCCCTACACTACACAAACACCACTGCACTACCCTAAACCCTAAAACACTACCCCAGCAGTACCCCTACACTACCCAAACACCACTGCACTAACCTAAACCCTAAAACACTACCCCCAGCAGTACCCCTACACTACCCAAACACCACTGCACTACCCTAAATCACTACCCCAGCACGACCCCCTACACTACCCAAACACCACTGCACTACCCTAAACCCTAAAACACTACCCCCAGCACGACCCCCTACACTACCCAAACACCACTGCACTACCCTAAACCCTAAAACACTCCCCCAGCACGACTCCCTACACTACCCAAACACCACTGCACTACCCTAAACCCTAAATCTACCCCCAGCATGACCCCCTACACTACACAAACACCACTGCACTACCCTAAACCCTAAAACACTACCCCCAGCACGACCCTCTTCATTACCTAAACACAACTGCACAATTTGTTACAGGCGTTGCAACGCAGGCCTGTGGTGCTTACTGGAAGTACCTAGTGGGCTAGTTGGGCCCCAGGGACCCTCAGGATTCAAGGGGACTTAATCCCGCAACTTAAAACGCGCCTGTAGCGCGTTTTAAGAGGTAGTTTTAATCCCCTGCCCTATTATGTACTAGGGACTTGCAGAGGAGGTCATGCTAATCACAGGGGTACCCCAACGCATAGTGTTCCCTAGTATATGTAGGTGTTTTCACTGTATTCTAAGTGTCTTTTAGCATAGCACTGGCTCTGGTTAGTCAGAGTCAGTTACCACCAGTACCCGTCTGAAAAAGTTGTGGGCACAGGATGATTTTGCAACAAGGCCTCTTTCTGCTCCTCTGTTGGTTCTTTCTGCACATCTTTTGCTTCTTTCTGTGCGTTTTTCTTCTTTCTTCACATGTCCTACCTCTGTAGGCATAGTTAGAAACTAGCATTTAAAAAACCTTTGAAATTCACTTAAAAATCATAGGTTTCAGGCACGTTATAATTAGAAATTAGCATTTAAAAAACCTTTGAAATTCACTGAAAAAACCATAGGTTTCAGACACGTTATAGTTAGAAATTAGCATTTAAAAACCTTTGAAATTCACTGAAAAACCATAGGTTTTAGGGACAGTTATAGTTAGTTGGACATTTCACTCGTACAAAACCATAGAAATTCCCCGTTATAGTTAGTTCAGCTAACTATAACTCGCGCCCCGCAATGCACTGCTGATGACGTCACATATTACATCACTCATGACATGGTCAGTGACATCACTGATGACATCACTGATGACATCTCAAATGACATCACTGATGACATCATCCATGTGATAATTTCATGCATCTTCTCACACCCTAATATAACTTTTGATACACCCACTCTAAATTACAGACTGCCATTCTCAAAACCATAGACACTCCAACACCAAAACTACATACCCACTCACTGATTCTTAGGTCTACACACACATCCACTCACTCACCCGTACAGTCACTCATACTTAGTCACTCAGTACAGGACTATCATATGCACTCATACACCTATATAAACACTCACACACCGCCACTCATCCATAGAGGTACTCACACACCTAGTCAGTCATGCAAAAACTTAATCACACACCCATTTACTCACCTATACAGTTATACACACACCAGCTCACTTACTCATACAAATACTAGCACATTCTTACGCTCTTATACAATCACTGATACAAGTACACACTCATCCATACAGCCACTCTCACAATCACACACTCTCACTTATAGCCATTTATATACTCCAACACACATATATACTGCCTTTCACATATGTAGTTACTCACACATGTACCACTGAGATATACATTCAATCACTAACACACCCATACACACACTCACCCACCCATACAGTCCATCACAGATGCACTCTTGAAACCATGCACCCAGTGAATCACCAACTCACACATCTATGCACAGAGTCACACACACCCCACCCACACAAACACTCAGGCACCCATACAGATACTCAGACAATCAATCAATAACCCATGTAGACACTCATGTAGCTATTCAGAAAGCCATGCAGCCACTTACAAACCAACAGACAGACGGATACAGACATTCACACAGTTTAGTCACTAACCCATGCATTCAGTAAGATACATTTAATCACTCACTTGTAGAGTCAGTCACTCACGTACTAAATCATCCATTCAGACACTTATACACCCACTCATTCTTCAATTAGCCTTTCCCTATATATATTAAACATATTTAAACTTTACAGAAACACACAGTCACTGGATGATGTCATCAGTGATGTCATCAGTGATGTCATTTGAGATGTCATCAGTGATGTCATCAGTGATGTCACTGACCATGTCATGAGTGATGTAATATGTGACGTCATCAGCAGTGCATTGCGGGGCGCGAGTTATAGTTAGCTGAACTAACTATAACGGGGAATTTCTATGGTTTTGTACGAGTGAAATGTCCAACTAACTATAACTGTCCCTAAAACCTATGGTTTTTTCAGTGAATATATATATATATATGACCTAGCCAAACGAAAAAGGATGGAGCCAAAATGATGCTACTCCTACACTGTACAATATCAGGTGAGGCTAAACAGCCAAGGTGGATGACTGTTAAAAAACTGCTAACTGAAGATTCATTTAAAGGTACAGTGCATGAGATATTGGTCATGACTGCCCTTAGTCTACACACCAAAGAACTCTTTCTTGCACTTTTTCACGAACTCTAAAAGGTCCTGTGTCATTCCTTTGACACTGTCTCAAGACTTCACTTCCCTAAATGTGCCTTAACAAGGTTTATCTCATGAAATAATATATCATTTTATCAGTACTGCTGTAGTTAAGATAAACTTTTCTACAGGTCTATTGTTAGATGATATATTGCCTGCCAAGGCACTGGGAAGCTTTGCTGATAATAAGCAGGCTTTTAGGCAGTGAGCAAAACAATAAGGTGGCAAGGAGGGAGGGAATGCCACATACAGGAAATCATGCAAAGTCAGCCATTTCTCTTTTTTCTTCGTTTTCCTGATATCAGCAGCCACCAGCGTGTGTAGTTCTGCTTTTAATACTAATGGGTGTATGTCAGACTATCGAGGACAGAAATATTGTCTTCCAAAAATATTGTGGAATAAATACTGAGGACCAATATATTGTAAGTACTGATTTACTATTCTTAACTCAATATCCCCCTACTATGAAGATATACATATCATCAAAGTTCATATATATGTGGTTAAGAATAGTAAACCCAAGTTTGCTCTATTTAGTAGACTTCACAATTTTGTGGTAGTCATTATTTTGGACACAATATTTTTGTAGGACGATGTTTCTACCGCAATAGTATACCATCCTCATTCTTTTGATAAATCCTGTGGGTCTGGAAGTGGTTCTGTGGGCTCTGTTTTAGAACTCCTAGACTGACTTTCCTCCACCATGACAAACATGGTGATGGCGATAGAGTATCAATCAATTAAAATGGAGGTAAAGATCTCCTTAACACAGACGGTTGCCACCTACATCACTAAATTAGATCACGTTTGCCTGTGGTTTTGGAGATGAAGCAAACTCCGAGGTTCTTGTGGCCAATGAAGCAAAAGGACAATTTTTACTCCAGCAATTTTGCATGATTATGATTATGTGTAAAATGGGGTATCTATACCCCATGAGTCAGCCACCTTCGTAGGTCCAAACCATGTGAGGGGAATGGGAGGTGTGGATGTGTCAAACATATCGAGTTATGTGTTGTCCCTCAATGGGAGTACTGAAATAGGAGTACAAGCCCAGTTTGTGCCCCAGACAACATTGAAAACAATTGATAATGGTTATTCTGCAGGGGATCAGAAGGCCTCAGAATGACAGGTCCAAAATAAAATTCCCTCTCACTGAGTGTAGGTGGCTTTGGAAAGTCAAAAAAATAGTTTGTTCTTTTTAAATCAGCATTGGTAAAGCCCATAGGTCTGGCTCTTACTGTGTATTTTACATAGCAATGTTTAAGGTGTTGTGAAATGGCTTCACAAATTAAAATGTGGGTTAATTAATTACATTTATGTATTTATTTATGGAAGTGAAAATAAGCCAGGACTGACTGCAGGTGTCACACTCATGCAACTTGTCAGCTATGTTGACTATCTCCTCTGGCACTCATGTGCCCAAGACCCAAGACTTGTCACCGCCTCAACAATGCACAACAATCCAACCTCCTCCCAAACAGCGGTGCAACCATGACATAACTTCATCAATGCACCCATAGCACATCTGCTGCTCTTTTGTGTAATGCACCCAGAAGCTCTGTGGTCACATTTCCACCCCTAGTTTGCAAGCCACAGATCGAATTCTTCAACCATTCAACAAGTCTTCAATCTGCAGAAAATCTTTTCCTATTGTGTCATCACTAAGGCACTAGAAATGGAGCACAAAGTGGGAAGGGTCAAAGAGAGAAATATAGAAGGTAATGGCCTATGGAGAGTGCATGGCACAGATGGATGTGGGAAACAGGGAGCTTATGATCTGGATACAAGGGAATGAGTGAGTGAAGCTTGCCTGCGCCTCAGGAGAAACATGGATCAGAGGCTTAGGGAAAAAGAGGAGCAGAACATTTCTGGGATAAGTGAGGATAAGAGGGCATGAAATATGCATGGGACTGGGCAAGTGGCATGAACTGAAGGACAGAGGAGGATGTGTGTGAAGACACTGGACACATAAAACCAGGTCTTAGGACAAACATGAAAGGGCAAATATACCCTCGGCTTAGATCAAAAGGAGAGTTGAGGAGGAGGAAGCAGGAAGAGCCATAGTGCCAGACTCCACCAGGGTTAAAAAAAACAATGGTGTGAGAGAGCTAGAACACGATCAGTGAAAACCATATATCGTGAGGCAGTAATGGAATGGGTGATGCTATGTTTGAACAGGTAGGCAATTCATTTAGGGTTGTACAACACGCGAACTGGAGTGCATAACCAATTAAAATTAACGATGTTAATATTAATTGCTGAAAAATAAAACCAATTACAAGTTTTAGAGATATATGTGAGAAATTAATGCACCGTGTCATATTTCTTATTGTGACTGAATGTTCCACAAACACTTAAATGATCACTTTGCCTTTTGTACATTTACTTTAACGTCCAATATAAAGTATCTATTAAAATCTAGGAATATCTCTCTACTTTTCATTCAAATATTGAAACATCACCCCTCATGAATATCAATTCATAGAAGCCATGCAAGATTTAGAGTGACCTGCTGAAACGACTCAAACGCAACATTTTGCCTGACCCCAGTATGACTGCTGCAGCCCCTGCTTAAAATGACTTCTGTAAAAAAAGCTGACTTGCGACATGGCGCCGGGAAGCCAGCGAATGAGGAAAGCATGCTCCCAGACTGTTGTTCCACAAACAGAAGAGTGGGACAGCAAAGAATTCTATCTGTGCACTGGCCGCAGGGAATTTGGCCTACCACTCATTGTCAAGCTTCTTCATCAGGCAGAAGAGCTGGTGGAAGGTGGCAATGGAGAAGTAGATCTGCTATAAATCATACCCTTCTATGACATGCGCCAGCTGTGTGATAACCTGATTAAGGTGCTTGGAAGCATGATGTCACCAACTGCCCAAGCCCACAGCAGCCAGCCAACTCTATTTTAAGCACATTCAAATGTCAAGCAAAGCAAAGCAACACTAAATAATAGATTTGAATGTCGTCAAATACTTTGGGGCATATTATCAAGGAATAGCGATATTTATCGCTAACCGCGCTTAGCGCGACTTTGGTTAACGCCGCCTATTGCTGGAAAATATCGCTGAGATAACACCCTATTAATAAGGTTTATCTCCATAGCGATAAAATTTCCAGCGATAGCGGCAAAATGTGAGAATATCGCTGGAAAAGCAGCGATATTCTCGCATTATCGCTAAGGTGGATTCAGCATTAGAATCCACCTCCTATACTTTAAACAGGTAAGTCATCCTCACTAGCAGGTGATAAAATCTAGCGATAAACGCGCTTAGCGCGATTATTTTATCGCTTCGCCTGCCTTGCTAATAGGGGGTAGTGGTGTTAGCGACTGTTTTCAGTCGCTTTTAGTAGGAACGCCTTCCTTGCATGTCATTAGCGATAATTATCGCTGACATGCAAGGCGATGTGAATCCCGGCCCCTAACGCCTAAAAGCTGTCGCTAACGCCTGTTAGCGCCAGCTTGCTAATAGGGCGATAATAATATCGCCGCTTTAGCGGCAAAAAGTGCCGCTAAAGCGGCGATAAAGCCCTTGATAATATGCCCCTTAGATTTATAATTTTAAAAAAATATTCTATTCCTATACAATCCATAAACAAATACATAATACTGAACAAACATTACACAACACTATTTTTCCATTATTGAAATTAAAATCTAATAAAATATTTAAAACATATCATCAGTATAAGAGGCAACATATATATTACAAATCAATGCTTGATACAAAACACTAAAGCAAAATATAATCAAACATACATAAACATAAATACTTTTAGTTCGATTTACTATGATTAAGAACATACATAAGAGTGTCTTAAATGAGAAAAGGTTTTTAAGTTATGTTTTTTCCACATACTTTGGGTTTCACAAAAGCTTGTAAGTGCCTTCTTAAAGTTTTGCAGTAGTCCTAGGAAAATGTGTAACTTACACATTCTTGCACAGCTTACTCTACCTTTAAATTTTTTTATTAAAAAGATCATTATAAAAAACGTTTTATATTTTAAATGATATATTTGTATTGTATTAATTTCTTTTTTAATTATAATTTGCTGTGTAATATAGTAATTATGTCACAGCTTACACACTTACACATAAATCATGGCCAATATGTAATTTAAAGTTAGTGTGGATGATATAATTAACATTGTACATAATTTATTTAAAATGCATTTTCTAGTATTTTGTATTTAAGTTTATTAAATTGCACTGATATTACGGATACATACATATGTAATTCCATATAGTCGGTTATGTTGTACCTTACTCCTGTGTATCTTACTCATAAGTGCATAAAACACAGATGAGTCAGTAAGGTGTGCATGAATGAGTGAATAAGATACACCATGTAAGTTGCTCATGAGTGCATAAATTATGCAAAAAAAGTTTATTGGCAATTTCAAGTTGAGGCATAACAGGAATTATCCAATAGACACAGCCAATATGCATGAGTAATACTGGGTTAGATTATGCAAATGATAAGGGTGTTCACATTTTGTCCTGTCTGATTTTTTTTAGCTAAGACCCTCACACCCCTAAAGTCAATAAAAATCATAAATATTCTACCATCCATTCCTTCTTGTTTATGTCAGCCCTACGTCAGTTGTGCAAAACAGGGAAGTAACTGTATTACACCATGGGGGCATATTCTCAAGAACGTGTGATAACCACCGCAAGTTTAGCTTAACGCAACTTCTCACATTACAGTCCATCGCGGGAAAACAACGCCGTGTTAACGTAGCATTCTCAACCTGGCGGCACCATGCGATAGTCCCATGATAACGCACCAAATGACCGCGTAAAAAACAACGCAACGCCCCAAAAATGCGAAACACCAACGCAAATAAAGTTGCGATGAGGCCAACCTCGAAAAAAAAAACAGCGATGACCAGCGACAGGCCTGCAATTCCCACGCGCCTGGCGGGAAAATGCACCATAAAGGCTGAACAAGAAAAACACACCATAAACAAAATAAAATGCTTAGCAACATGGACGCACCCAGAACGAGTGCCCAGGTCAACGCAAACCCCACAAGCCCCACAGACCACCAGCAAGGAACCTCGGGGTCGGGGAAGGCCAAGGAGAAGAGGAAGAGGAAGACGGGGTACAGTCCGCATGACATCCGGATCGTCGTCACGGAGGTGACAGAGCACTAACAACAACTGTCCGTCTCCACCACCGTGTCATTGGCAACACAGACGGAAATATGGCATTCCATCGTGAATGCAGTCGGACTGCAGAGGAGGCCAAGATGCGCTGGCACAAAGTCAAAAGCCAAACCAAGCAGAAACCCGCTGCCACCCGGAAGGCAGCAACGGCGAATGGAGGTGGGAGTCCTGCGCCACAGGAGGAGCTGGAGCAAATGGCGGACACAGTCATGAGTGTGGAGACGGTGCAAGGAGTCGGGAGTCCGGACACTGCTCGACATGACTTGACAAAACATCTACAGGGTGAGTAACTAACAGGGACTGGGGGGACGGGCACAATGGCACACATGCACAACGACGTGTAGCCACCCACAACGACCCTGGGTCATGTCCCTGATCCCCATGGCACACTGCAACACACATACAAACACCAAGTAGGCCCCCGTCCACCATGTGCCTGAAGGGTTCCCACCCCACACAACACCAATTCCACTACACACACATGCACCGGAGCGAAACACAGCAAAGATGCATATGCGAGAGCCACACTGACAATGCAAGTGACACCACATGACGAGCAGCATGGCCGGAGTACAATCACCATGACACTGTGCACGCCACGAGACTGAGGTGGCTGAGTGTGGACTACATCCGGAAGGAGCAGGTCACACCCTGACACATCCACATGCACAAACAACCACTGACGTCAACAATACATCTGCAGACAAACAATGCACAAGAGAACAAAATCCGTCCAGGAGCACAAATGACCCCAGTCGCCAACATCACAGCACCTCAAAAGCACAAAAGCCAAAGGCACACTGCCTCCAAGGGATAAGGGCAGCAAAATCACAGCAGCAGGTGTGACTCTCACACAATGCAGCACACACACATAGCAATCACAGCACATCCACATGGACGGCAATGTAGGACACAGTGCAACACTTACACTGCAGAACAGAGGACACAACTGGATCCGCCTGTGCGTAGAAAATGGCCAATCACATCTGACATAGCAGGAAACTGTGAGATGAAAATGTACGTGTACAACATCACCTACGTCATGTAGTCCAATTGTCCACTATCCCGCATCAAATAGTCCCCCAATCCAAAACAGTCACAATGTACATTGTCATGCAGTCTGTATGTAAACCCGAACAATGCGTCAACATACATGCCAACACAATGTCAACAAGCATCTCCCCTTCACATTGCAGAGGGACAAACAACACCTCTAGCAGAGAAGACCAGACAACCCATCAGTGATGCTGATGAGGACCTCCACACTTCCGACACCGACGCCCTACAACAGTCCATGGACATCTCAGGCAATAGAGCTCCAGGAGCAGGGCAGCCCCGCTGCAACGAGGACACACCACCCCCTGCACGGACAACACAGCTGGATGCACCCACCACCCCGGCTGGCTCACAGCAGCCCACCTAAGCACACATCCCATTACAAGGCCAGCTGTCAGAAGGGGCTGGCCGAACATGTGCGGGTGGGGTACTACCTCATGGGAGACAAACTAGATCCCATACGTGGGTGTCAAAGTCCCATCATGGACCACCTACACACCCCAACGGAGACCCACACTGCGACAGGGACACATGCCTTTGCACATTTCCAGTACTGAACCACACCCAGAGCCACGTGATAATCACCCACACCCCACGCCGGACTGGCGTACGCCGGCCAAGTTCACTCCTCCTACGTATTCGGTGGGGGACGACAAAGCTACATGTGCAATGTCCCACCCTCTGTCTGCGGTGACATGGCTGCGTCCTCTGCACACGGCACAATGTAAGGTTGTGGGGCCGGGGCCCTAATGCATACATCATGAGCACACGGACACACTCAGATAGTTCGTTGAACTGGCCACGAGCATGTGCGCTAGACACCTTTATTGGCATGGTCACATGTACTGTGACGCATGTGCTGGATGTGTGTGGGGTGAGTGTAAGCCAGCCCGCAGGGAGTTGTTGGTGCTGGCAACAACTTGAACAGTGATCACAATTGAAGCAGAAACATAAAACATCAGCATAACAGAAAGAACTGTGAAGCATCATGGTGGTTGCCGGAGAGAGTACAGTGTTCACCCTACATGCAAGCAGAATGGTCCTTGATTTGTGGTGCACTGAGTTAGTGTCACCTGAGGAGCTGAGCAGGGTATCAAGCTGATGATGGCACCCACGACTGGTGTGAGCTACTCTGAAAGTCTGGCAGTAAGACACTTCCGACTCTGGCACCTGTTGTCTGGAGTTGGTCCTGGCGGTGGTGGCGCGTGCATCCTGCGGTGATGCGACGTCCAGGCAGGTCAGGACTCGATTTGATGTGTGAGCCCATGTGGACCGCAGTTGAGGGCGGAGGCAGCGGACAGCACAGGGCCACAGACACATGGCGTTGATGACCCCCAGGCCATCGACCCAGAGGCCATCCAACATGCCACCAGACTGGGGCCATGATTTGAGCTGCACAGAGTTAGTGGCCCCGGATGCACTGCGGCCGGCACAGGCACACCGCCACGGGACGGTGACTTGCGGTGCAGTGAGCTAGGGCCACGCGAGGTGGGCGGGTCCTCGTCGATGTCGAAGGTGAATGTAGCGGAGGTTTGCGTGGGACAGTGTAAGGTGTCCTCCAAGGCATGATGCAGAGGGCAGGAGCCGGCCGGAAGCGGCAAATGGAGGAGTGGAATGCTACTGCCTCGTTTTGGCCACATAGTCAGTATCACCGACATGATGATGAAGACAACCCCCAGTCCATGGACTCAGTCGCCAACAAATCTCAAGAAGAAAGTGTCCATGGTTGTCGGGGGACAGACTTAGTGGCCCCAGAGCTGGAAGGGGATGCAGTCTGCGACGAGGCCAGTACAATGATATCAGGTCTGCCATAAATGAATCATGACTGAGTTCCCAATGTGTGCCCTACTCGACCAATGTGTAGTCCGGAGGCAGCAGCCAGCACGGGCCAACCGCTGTTCAGCGAGCTCCTCCTGGAACACTGAAACACGGCATTGAAATGGCATGTGGGGATGACTCGTGGTTGACCGAGGCAGTAGCGACAGAGCTGAGCGGGTATTTAGCCAGCGACGATGCCGTGTCCTGCCTGGTATGGACTGGCATGGATTTGTGTGGGGCCTGCAGGACCGCAGTGTAGTCCGAAGGCGTAGACATCAAGGGCCCACAGACATGTGTGGTTGGGATGCCCAGCACATACTTTGTGTCACCACATCGAAGGGAGTATAATGAGTTAAACTCAGCCATGAAGTGTGTACTCTGCCATTGCATAATCAAGACTCAGTTCCAAATGTGTGACCTACTTGACCGTAGTGTAGGCCTGAGGCAGGGGTGGAGTACGTCAATGAGAAAGGAGTAATGTGGGCCTGTGTCGCGGAGGCCATGATGGTCTGAGGAGGCTGCCAAGGTCGCGGGCTTCGGGCTTGGAGCTTGCGCCGGCACATGGTGGGCCCTCTTCAACACACACCGGTGTCGGCAGGTGAGCAATGAGGCCTGGCTGCGCAGGGGCGGGCATGACGGGTTCGGGGAGCAGCGGCCCGGGGTGCAGCAGGCGCACAGGATCGCAGGCCACACTGCTCATGGCGATGGCGTCGGACTCGTGGTGGGGTGGGAGGCGCCGCACTGGCAGGCACGTTGGGCATTCCGGAAGAGAACCACGCCCAGGACTACGTGCTTTTTATTCACACCCCTACGCTGGCCTGGCGTCCTCCAGGCCAGCCCACTCTGCACATGCTTACAAGGGGGGAGGTCAAAAGCTACATTTCCGCGATCTTCCCCACTGGCTGGGGTAACATGGTTGCGTCCACTGTCCACTACACTCCAAACACCAGCAGTGCATGTAGACATGGCTATGTCTGTGGTCTGCATACTGCAGTCTGTCCAGCACATCTCCGCAACACTTAGCATTGTGGGCATTCTCATTCATGGGTCACTTGCCTCCTTCGCACATGCCTGGTTCCCACCTCTCCCCACATTCTGGTATTGTGTGGCTGAGGTGCCATGCCGTTGATGGCTCATGTACATGGCTAACCAAGGTCGCCACAGTAAGTTGTGCTGTCGTGTCTGGTGGGGGGGCATGTTGTTTGGCATATTGTATGTGATTTTGTGACGTGGGCAGTGCCAGAGTTGTGAGTTGCATGATTGTGGAGTTGAGGTGTGTGGTGTGTTCATTTGGTACTTGCCAACGTGCAGTGCATTTCCATAGGTGCCATCCTGGAAGCGCTGGTTGATGTTGGACTGTCGGAAGATGAAGGGATCATGCACACTGCCTGGGTAGTTGGCTATGACATTGGTGAGGAGTCCCCTGTGGTCCACTATTGCCTGCACGTTGATGGGATGCATGTGTTTTCTGTTGGGGTATTGTGTGCGGTGTTGGCAGGGGGCACAAGTGGGACAAGTGTGCAGTTGATTGCCGCCGACACGTGCGGAGATCCAGCTATGGCGTGTAGTCCTTGCTTGGTCTCCAGCTGTTCCTGCACATTGTGGGGGACGTATGGGTGCTGGGGTCCCTAGCTGGTGAGGGCATCCAGGCCAGGTGTGAGGAACTTGGATGGGGCTGGCTGTGAGACTCCTCCGACTTGGGCGGTTGTTGTTTGGGAGGATACCAGAGGCCAACAGGTGCAGCACAGCCAGCAGCTTTGTCTGCGGAGGGATGTTGGTTATCCGCTGTGTTGGTACCGTCAGCCTGTGGGCAATGATGTTCAGGATGTGGAGGATGGTTGTCCTTTTGGGCCTGTAGTGGGCATTGGCATTGTCTGGTGTTAGGTCTGTAGGGCTGGTGCATTTCCTGTATGTCCGTTGTTTTTGTCTGCGCTGCCTCTGTGGTGGTCCGGGGGGGGCAGAGAGGGTCCGTTGGGGGGTGGCGGTCCTGGGGGTGGTGGCGGTGGGTGTTGTTGCCCCCTCGGGGCTCCGGGGTGCATGGTGAGTGGCTCCATGGCATCTGTTGTTCTTCCTGTGTGGCTCTGGGCTGGTCTCCCTTTGATGGTGCAGCTTGTCGTCCGACTTTACCAGGTCAGAGCAGGTCTTAGTTTCCTGCTGCTAACGCGCCTTATCGCCTGTTTTGTGGTCTTATCGCCGATGTGGCTGGTCGTTGAGAATGTTGAGGTGTGGTGTTGTCACAGATTTTTGCTCGGGAACGCCTACTCTGCATCTCATTAGCGTTAGTTGCCGGGGTCATCTGTGGCGATGTTTTTTTCAAGTGCTTTCGCAGGAAAACTGGTGTTATGGGCTGTTAGCACCAGCTTGTGAATGGGGCGGTAAATTTAGCGCGACTTTGGCTGTGATAAAGTGCCGGTAACTCGGCGATAGCTCCTTGAGAATATGCCCCTATGTGTATTATGGAATTTTAATCACCCCAAATTTCACAACATGGATGGCTTAAAAAATAGAAGTGCAGCAAAAAATATTTTTGCTTGATAGGAAAAAACGTTCTTTAGTTTTTAAATAAAAAGTAAAAGTGTAAAAACAATATTTATTCAACTAGTATAAGTTATGCCACTGTAAAAAGTTACATCACTTGTCTCTCAGGCCTATTAAAAAAATACATATTTTGGTGAATTACATGAGGAAAAGAGCTAATTATTAGAAAATCTTACAATTACTTCCAACAATTTACTCATTTTTGTGAATTGCAATGTCAGTCTTAGAATAAGAATGCTCTTAAAAGTTTCTATACATTTTCTTAATTTAGGAGATTTTAGTAAATCAACCACTATAATTTTAAAGTAAACTCTATCCAAGCCAACATGCCAATCTTAATAAAATGATTAAAAAAATACTCAAGGGTTAGGAGCTGAAGATCTATTGAAGCACACATTATATTCCAGATGTAGAAATCCAAAATAGACAATTCTAAAAAATGTTAAAATATACTCCAGTTCAGAAAAAAATGATATTCCACTCAGAAAATCCATTTATCACAATCCAGGAATACCTCTAAAACCTGGAAAATTGATTAAAAAAATAAATGGTGCAGGAAATCTGAAAAATTAAAAGCAAATGATTTATAATATACTCCAACCATTTTCTTTGAAATATGAAATAAGGAAAAAACATGCTACCTCAACCATAACATCTTCTTTCCAAAGGTACACCCTGATCCGAGACTAAAAAAACATAAATTTTTACTCACAACCCAGACAAAGCCAAAAGTCAGAAATACAAGATACAAACATATCCTACATAATATAATGAGAATAATGTAACTAAAGTAAAATGCCAAAATAATAACACAAAAACACCAGACAATGCTCTAGGCACAAACAAAATTGCAAATCTTAATATTACAATTTCCTAACTCGACTGAACAGACCGCTCTAATTATCCTCGCTAACCCTCTCTAATTCACCATAGACACACTCAATCTAGAACTATTAGTTAA
The DNA here is from genome assembly GCA_963921515.1 of Calotriton arnoldi. Lineage (NCBI taxonomy): Eukaryota > Metazoa > Chordata > Amphibia > Caudata > Salamandridae > Calotriton > Calotriton arnoldi. The sequence goes on from CAWUFW010022560.1 coordinate 28,141, forward strand.
AAATGAAAATAGGAATACTGTTACTTGAAACTAAGAGCAGCATCTCCTGAAACACAAGCTTTGTCTACACCCTCATCATACTGAAGCAGAAAAAAATAACAAAATAGATCTAATTGTAAATAAATGGCAGCAAAATGGAAATAAAAAGAGACTTCAGTTGTATTGAAATCAATGAAGGCATTATATAAAAATTGTTTAAAATAGCACAAACTGATAAAAATGCATTTAAAAACTAATGATAAATCTGTTAATAAATATTTACAACCACAATTCAAGAGAGGGAGGGACAAGGAGCTGTTAGAAATAGGTCCTGTACCAATGCTCCTAAGGACAACGTAAAACACTATAAATGGTATCAGTTCCTGAAAAGAAAAAGAGAGGGCTCAGCAGCCTTGGTTGGTTGCGAGTGGGAATGTTTGTCTCCAAAACTAGGAATGAGTATGCAAGAGTGGGAGTGGTACTCCTGTAGTCTCATGCCCTCACACACCTTGCGAGTGTAAAGCATCATCACTAGGCACTGCTCCGTGGGTGGCGCTGCAGGCCCTCACGGGCCCTAACAGAGGGCTCTTTGGTGGAGATCTTTAGAGCTGCCGCACTTGTGCATGTGGGTATGTGGGCCAAGTGATGGGTGTGAGTGAAACTAAATTAACCCGTTGGTAGCCTAATAGGTTTATTGGAGGGTCCTCTGGGCTAAGCTAAACTCTAGACGGGGATAGAGATGCACTTTAAGCAAAAATTAGGAGGGAAAAACAATTATATTCCGCTGCTCTCAACCCGTAATTCAGTGTAAATGTGTTATTAAAAGTGAGAGATGGTCGACATGCCACGCTGTCAACGGGTTCCTAATGGATCCTACGCGCTTCATCAGGACCGTGAATCAATGTGGAAGGAATGGGAATCAGGAAAGACACCTATATTCCCACCATACCTACAATGAGGTCAAATCAACGTATTACTTTTGAGACACGTCTTGTTCGTGTGCTCTGGACCAAACCCTCCCCGTGGTGGAGTAGGGCCGCATCGGCGTTTACGGTCGGGTGGAGAGTGGAAATTATTCACCCTCCTTCCTGGACCTGAAGACCTGTCAGCCCAGCTGACGTAATACGTTGATTTGACCTCATTGTAGGTATGAGTGGGAATATAGGGTGTCTTTCCCTGATTCCCATTCCTTCCACATTGATTCACGGTCCTGATGAAGCACGTGGGATCCATTAGGGACCCGTTGACAGCGCAAACATGTCGACCCTCTCTCACTTTTAATAACACATTTACACTGAATTACGGGTTGAGAGCATGGGAATATAATTGTTTTTTCCTCCTAAATTTTGCTTAAAGTGCATCTCTATCCCCGTCTAGATTTTAGCTTAGCCCAGAGGACCCTCCAATAAACCTATTAGGGTACCAACGGGTTATTTTAGTTTCACTCACACCCATCACTTGGCCCACATACCCACATGCACAAGTGCGGCAACTCCTAAAGATCTCCACCAAAGAGCCCTCTAGTAGGGCCCGTGAGGGGACTGCAGCACCACCCCCACGAGGAGCAGTGCCCAATGATGATGCTTTACACTCGCAAGGGTGTGTGAGGGCACGAGACACACAGGAGTACCACTCCCCACTCTTGCATACTAATTCCTAGTTTTAAAGACAAACATTCCCACTCGCAACCACTCTAAGGCTGCTGAGCGCCTCTCTTTCTTCTTTCAAGGAACTGATACCATTTATAGTGTTAATAAATATTTACAACATTTTATTTTTAGAAATACTGCTAAACAAATGATAAAATCATTTAATTTCAATACTTATTAATATATTACAAATGTGTTATGTTTTCTACAACCTATGGTAAATACCATAATTGTTTTAATCAATAAATTAACTTTATTGTACATTAAATGCAAATACATTTTTTACCTAAATAAACTGCTATGCTATTATTCTTTACTGTTTTACTTTACAAGGTAAAATATATTTCATGAAAATGTATTTATCTGTTGAGTGTTTCTTTTTAAAATGTATATAAACCCTTCATTTTAATAAAAAAGTATTCTCAGACAAAGTGTGTCAAATTTACTACATATATATTTTGTGTGTACCTTACAAACTACTTTATTTAAAATAGATTTACAATATCCGTTTATCTTTAATTAATTATTAAATTGGATATAACTATGTAAATATTTTAAAGAGTTTAAAGAATTATGAAATATATTTTAATACTAATATATATATCCTAGTTACATATTAAAAACAATTAGCTATATTTTAAACTTTTACGCAAAATTAACATTTTGTAATATTGTTTTATATAATTCACCTACCTTCCTAAACTGATCTAAACAAGTTAACAAACCATACTTACTATTAAAACTACCTTCCCACATCTCTTCAAAAAATGATTTATGGTCAGGTTGATCAAATTAAGTGGCTGATTACGATGTCGGGGGAGTTTCCTCCGCCCGACATCATCTCAGTCATGGGACCGACGACCGACTAATTAGGAAACAACCGAACACTGTTCGGTCGCATTCCTATACTTTACAATGGGAGCATGTATTCCAGCCATAAACCGGCCAGAACGCATGCTCCCATTGTAAAATGGGAGGGGCAGTTCATCCCTGAACCCCGTGCCAGACACCTCAAAGTGCCTGCCACGGGTGCAGGGATCAACAGGGGGGCACCATAGGTGCCCCCTCGGCCTCCAACCGGAGGCCATGCACCCAAGGAGGCCCAGCTGAGGGCCACCAAAGTCGAGTTCCGACAGCCGTCTGTGTCAGAAAGGCAGGCACTGAAAAGCTGCCAAAACCCGACATCGTAATCCAGGCGACGGAAAGATCCGCCCTTGGGATTACTGGCCATATTCCGACAGGTGGACGGGCTCTCTGAGCCTGTTGGGAGCCAGTCGGAATGACTGAAGAAATCCGACCGGCATATTATGATGCGGTCAGAAAGGCTCTGACCAACGGTCGGAGCCTTTTCTGACCGCATCATAATCGGCCCCTAAGTGTTCTACCATCGAAACCACACACAGTGGGAAAGTGTTAAATTGGGGGAATTAGGATTAACTTTTCTAATTCCAAACCTCCCATTCATTGGGAAAAGTGTTTCATTTTGGGGAGTTCATAATTACTGTTTTAATTCCAATGCCACACTCATAGAGGAAAGTGTTTAAACTGGAGAAATTCAGATTTACTATTTTGACACCAATTAGGGAAAGAGTTTAATTTGGGAGACTTCCTAGTTACTTTTCTGACTTGAAACCCACACTCATCGTGAAAGTGTTTAATTTGGGGGACTTCAAATCTACTGCTCTAGCTTTAACCCCACACCCATTGAGGAAAGTGTTTAGTTTTGAGAATTCATTATTTACTATTCTGACTCTAATCCCACACTCACTGGAGAAATTTTTAATTTGCGTAACTTCTAACTCCAACACCACACCAATTGGGAAAAGTGTTTAATTTGGGGGACTTCATATTTACTATTTTAACCCATACTAATTATTTCAACATATCATAATTTTAGAAAAATATGTAAAAAATAGTTTTCACTTTTTAACCCTTTAGGGAGTGATTATGATGGCGGGCAGAGCACCACCGTCGGTGGCGATCCGCCCGCCATCTCAACCTGATTTACCCCCGCCATATTATTATGGCGGGGGTAGCGCGGCGGACGCAAGGTGCGTCCGCCACTTTTCCGCCGGTCGGCAATCGTTCCGATTGCCGGCTGGGGCGGAATTGGGCCTCAATATGGTGGCAGTGCCTAGCAGGCACCACACCGCCATCCATATTAGGATGGGTGTGAATAAAGGCCTTTCCATGGCGGCATCGCCACCATGGAAAGGCTGGCGGGGATTCACTTTGGGGGCCCGTTGCGAGCCCCCGGGGAGGTTGGGGGGGTGGGGGGCTGCACAACATGCCTTTTCACCATTGCGGCGGGTGCTGCTTACAGCAGCACCCGCCGCAATGTTGGAAATGCGGAATGCGACCGCCAGGGTGGCGGTCGCATCCTAATTAGCGGTGCGGGACCGCCGCACGTCTGGCGGCCGGTCCCAGCACCGCGAGGATGGCGGGCGGGCTAAAGTCCGCCCGCCATCCTAATGGGCCCCTAAGTGTTTATAAAATCCATTTTTGTTTTGTTTTAAATATTTCAACATTTATGTTTTTGATCATTTAATTATAGAATGTTATTGTTATTCATATTTCCAACTAAAATATATTATGTCATTAATTAAAATTGTAGTTTAAAAGGAATTTCTGTTTTTACATAAATTTCTTGCAAAACTTCAAACTCACACCCTATTTCCCTACAAATTCAACAACATTTTTCTTAAAAAATCTTTTCATTTAATTAACTATCAAATATATTCAATTTAAAGTTAAATAATGAATATATATTCATTTAATTTAAAATAATTAAACAAATGTTTCATCTTTAAAACACCAAGCTCATTTATTTTTAAATTTAATTAATGGGAAGATTAATTAATGTATATAGTTAAATGAATAATATTTAAAATATTCTACAAAAATATGTAGGTGCCTTAAACCTTGAACAATTCCCCTTAAGAAGCCATTAGTCTACTTTATATTAAATTATTGCATGCATTAATTCTTTGCATGATTAATTTACTAATTGACAAGTTAATCAACATTTTAAAATGTAATACAATATTTTCAAAATATTTTCTACCCTATTCCACAACAAAACAAGGAAAGAAACAAAAAATATAACTTAAATACATTTATTTTATATTTACAAAATGGTAACAGTATAGTAGATGCTTAAATATTTTAATAAACATGTTTCTAAAATGTTAGTTTTAAAAAAGTATACATCTCTAAGAGAAATACTTTTCAAAACATTCAATATTAAAATATTGCAAAACACAATATTTTGGGCATTTTGGCTTTATTTTCACGAAAATCCTTAAAATGGAATATCTCTGGTTCTACTAATTGGATTTTTGTCGACTTGGTTTTGTTTCATTTATTAAAAAGTATTTTTCAAAATCTGTTGTGGGCTCCTTTTGAAGGGTGTTTTCACTGACATACTGTTTGAAGTGTTGCACAAATACCTTACACATTGCCTCTAAGTTAGGCTTTGTGCCAAGCTACCAAGGGGGTGAGCACTGGTTAATTTGGGGTTGCTTCTTCCTTACACTGACAAGGATTGTGGTTACTGTTTGCCCAGGGCTCACATCCCAGTCAACCAACAACCCAATATCTTACACTGGTGCTCAGCAGTAAGGAATGGACTTGTATTTTTGCAGTGCCATACAGTCATTTTGTGTTACACTACTACCCCACAGAAATAACCTAAGACCAAGTCTAGTTAAATTCTCCATAATTGGCCTTTTTGACTTTCTAAAATGTTCTCTCTGTCGGTTGTGCTTCAATCCATCTTTTCAAGCATGGAGTTTGAGCTGGTGAACATGGAGTCCTACACTGTGGCCCAGCTCAAGGAGTTCTGTTAAAAGAGTGGACTTCCAACCAAGAACACCACCAGGACTGTAGAATTGCAAAAGGTGTTGAGGGACTGGTCTGAAGTCCACCAGTCACTTGCTACAGCAAATGAAGGTGATGAGAAGATGTATAGCTAAGGAGAGGATTTGGGCCTCAGTCCTGAGGGTCATTAGCCTGCTGAAGGGGATGACTTGACCCCTAATTTGGAGATCCAAACCAGTGCGGGGAGCAGTGTATCTTCCTGCGGTCTGTCCCCAGAGAAGCTGGTGGAGAAAACGGAGGAGAAAGAGTTCATGGTGGAAATGGTCAGACTCAGGATGGAAGAGAAGAAAATGGCCATGTAGGCTATACAAAAGAGGGCCGAGGGGGCTTTGGAGGAGAAAAAGTTGCTTCTGGCTCATGAACTGAATTTGAAAATGCTAGCTCTCAAGGCCGGGCAGGTAGAGTCCAGCAGTGTTGGAGGCAGCATACCTGCAGTGCCTGCAGTGCCTGAAGGAGATAAAAAGGTCCACATCGCCAAGGATTTGGTGCCCAATTATGTGGTGGGAGAAGACACTGACAAGAGGTTTTCTGCCTATGAGGTAGCCCTGAAGGATCACAAGTTCCCAGAAGAGCACGTGGAGGTGATGTGTGGAAACACATGCCTACAGTGTGATGGGACACACTTTTTTTTTAGAGGTTGGGGACCAAACCAGGTACTCTCCCATTTAAGCCATCTTGATCGCTAAATTTGGGTTGACCCCTGAAAGTACCACCAAAGGTTCAGTGACAAGCAGAAGCTCCCCAACCAGTCCTGGGTGGATTTTGTGGACTACTCCAGCAAGTCATTGAATGGTTGGGTGCGGGCTGCAAAGTTAATGATTACACTGGGTTGTACAATCTAATATTGAGAGAGCACATGCTCAGTATTTGTTTCCCAGAACTGCGAAAATACCTAGTTGACAGCAAGCTGACTGACCCTAGGAAGCTTGCTGAGGAGGCAGATTTCTGGGTCAGCAAAGAGTGTCCTGAAAGGTATCTGGGGGGACTCCCAAAAGGGAGTACAGGGGTCACACCAGAAGAAAGACAGGGGAGACAAACTTAAAAGTAAGCAGCACTCAAAAGCCCCCCAAAATAATTCCCAATGGAGTAGTGGTAACCAGTCCCAGGCTGAGCCTAAGAAGAAGCAGTTCCTTGACAAGCAGACTGGGAGGTTTGTACCCCAATGCACTGAGTGCTATAAGTATGGGCACTCCAAGGGTGACTCCAAATGTTCCAAGAGGACACAGCCCCCCACCGGTGGACAGACACCTGGGTTGGTGAGAGATAAGGAGATGGTGCCAAAAGCCCATATGTCTGCCAATACTTCTAAGTACAGTCAGTGAGTCCCCACCAATGAGCAATGGGTGGGTGCTCTGAGGGACACAGGAACCAGCATGACTACTGTGAAGTGTTAGCTTGTGCCCGCTGAGCAGGTCCTCCCTAACACATTACACCATGTCATAGTTGCCAACAATTGTGAGAGTCATCTACCGGTGGCTCTGGTTCACTTTGTGTGGGTGGTCTCAAGATCTCTAAAAGTAGCTCTGAGCCCTGACATGTTTGTAGATTGTCTGTTGGGCAAATGACGTGGACAGTGACAGCCCGCGCAGGTAAGAGCGGTGGGGCCGGGTTGGGGGGGATTGGACAGATGACCATGAGAGAAAATTAAATAAATATTTTTCCTTGTCATTGTCTGTCAAAATCCCCCCCACCCGGCCCCTCCACCCCACAGCTCTACCCTGCACGGGCCGCGGCTGGACCTGGAGCACACTATCAGGAGGGAGGTAGTGCTCAGGTCACACTTGGAGATGTTGGGATTGCCTGAATGGGCCTATATGACCACACAGTCCATGGCTGCCAGGGACGAGAGTCAAGGGTGTCTGGAGCCTGGAACAAGGGCCCAGGCAGCTGCCAAGAAGGAGAGGGGCAAGGGGTGTGGGAAACCAGCCCCTGAAGTTCCCGTGGTTTAGGTTGATGAGGCGCTTGAGGAGGATGCCCCCGAGCCAACCAGGGAGGACATTGCCACCCTGGGTGACCTGCCTGAGCTTGCTGGTTGGCAAGTTGACGGTGGGCCCACCAAGGATGAATTCTGCAAGGCACAGAAAGAGTGCCCCACTCTAGAGGGCTCGAGGCAGCAAGCTGAGGCCCAGGTAGCAGGTGACACCTCTGAGGCTCACTTGAACTATTGATAGAAAACTTCCTATATAGTGAACCTAAGGCTCCTGGTTCTGGTGCTGCCCATGTGCTAGTGCCCCCCCCTAGTGTTACAAGACCTTCCTACTGGGTTTGGCTCAAGACATACCCCTGACAGGATATCCAGGGCAAGACAAGACCTTTGCCAGGCTTACTGCCCACTTTTATTACCGTGGATGAAGATGCCTCAGATGCATTCTGTAGGTCCAGTCCCACCTGCCAGGCCTGTGGGAAGTCATGAGAAAAGCACAAAGATGCTTCTGGGGTAACCTATACATTCATCACACCCTTTCACCTCCACAACAATGGCCTTGTGGAGAGATTCAACAGGTCCTTGAAAGGCATGATAATGGGCCTACCTGAGCCCATGAGGTGTAAGTGAATATCCTCCTTCCATGCCTCCTCTTTGCCTACAGGGAGGTGCCACAGAAAGGAGTAAGGCTTAGCCCCTTTGAGCTCCTCTATGGCCATCCTGTTATGGGACATCTGACCCTTGTGAGGGAGGGGTGAGAGCAAGCTTTCAGGAAACCTCCACAGGATGTGGTCAGCTACATGATGGCCCTCTGCAACCAGATGCACCGCTTCGAGAAAAAGGCAAAAAAAAACATGAGGCCAGCCAAGAGGTTATGAAGCTCTGGTATGACCAGAAGGGCACTCTGTTAGCATTTCGGCTTGGCCAGAAAGTATGAGTCATGAAGCCTGTGGATCCCAGAGCTCTCCGGGATCACATGACAGGCCCATACGAGGTGAAAGAGCGAAAGAGAGAGTCCATCTACCTCGTGGATCTCTAGACCCCTAGGGACCCCTTATGGGGCTCCACATGAATCGCCTCAAAACTCACTTCAAGAGGTCTGAAGTTAGCATGTTCCTGGTGACAGGTGAGGGAGTGGAAGAGGAGAGCAAACCTCTCCATGACCTTCAATTTTCCCAGGAAAGCGATGGGTCAGTGAAGTTGTCAACCATTCTTCTACCCTGACCCCAGAGCAGCAGAGCAACTGTTACCAGTTACTCGGGCAGTTTGCCTCTCTGTTCTCCCTCAACCCATGACTCACACACCTGTGCATCCATAACATGGACACTGGAGACAGCCTACCTGTGAAGAACAAAATGTACCTGTTTTCAGATACGGTGAGTCCAGTTTCAAGGAGGAGGTCTCCAGGTTGCAGGGGTTTGGGGTGATTGAGCCCTCCAACAGTCTCTTGTCCAGCCCTGTGGTGCTGGTACCAAAGACTGCCACACCGGGCACCACACCAGAACTTAGGCTCTGCATGGACTACCGGGGTCTCAACTCAGTCACCAGGACTGGCGCACACCACATACCCTGAGCTGATGAGCTCATTGCCGAGATGGGCATTGCCAAATTCCTCAGTACTTTTGATTTGACATCAGGGTACTGGCAGATGGCTCTGACAGAGGCCAAAAGAGAGGTTAGCATTCTCAACCCCAGAGGGGCATTTCTAGTTTTAGGTGATGCCCTTTGGCTTGAATTATGCCCCAGCCACCTTCCAGAGGATGGTTAACAGGGTCCTAGCTGGAAAGGAGGCCGTCTGAGCCACCTATCTGGATGACATCCCTGCCTGCAGCTCCAGCTGGGAGGAACACCTGCACCAGCTCCAGGAGGTGCTTCAGGGCTTGCAGCAGGCAGGCCTGACTATCAAGGCCAGTATGTGTCAGATAGGGCTGGGTTTTGTGGGGTATCTTGACCAACTGATGGGCGGGGCAAGTTGCAGCCCCTCCAGGCCAAGATTGAGAGTATCATGGCTTGGCAACCACCTAAAACTCAGACTGCAGTGAGGGTGTTTCCTGGACCTCACAGGATACTACAGGAGATTTGTTAACAGAATTTGTTAAGAGATATGGCACCATTGTTGCCCCCTAACAGATCAGACCTCAAAGAAGCAGCCCAGATTGGTGATCTAGACAAATGAAGTCCTTTGACACCCTCAAGGAGACTATGTGTATAGCACCTTCACTCAAGTCTCCTGACTTCTCCAAAGAATTCACAGTGAGGAGGGACGCTTCAGAGCATGGCATAGGGGCGGTCTTAGCACAGTTGAATGAGGAGGGCCTAGACCAACTGGTAGCGTTCCTTAGCAGGAGGTTACTTCCACGGGAACAGAGGTGGAGTACAATTGAAAGAAGTGTTTGCTTTGGTCTGAGCACTGAAGCAGTTGAGACCATACCTGTTTGGGACTCACTTCCGGGATCAGACAGACCACAGGCCCCTCAGATGGGTCATGCAGATGACAGGTTAAAATTTCAAACTGTTGAGGTGGTCTATCTCCCTACAGGGAATGGACTTTATGGTGGAGCACCGTCCAGGGCCAGGCCACGCCAATGCTGATGGTTTCCCCAGGTTCTTCTGCCTTAGTGAAGAGAACTCCCATGGGATTGGGAAGCTCTCCCCACTTTTCGCTGGGGGACACATGTTAGGCCTGACAGCCTTTGGGTGGTCTTCCACCCACCTTTTTGTCTTCCTCCTCCACTTTTCTGACATCATTTTTGCTGGTATAAATAATCTGTGCACATTACCACTGCTAACAAGTGCTAAAGTGCATGTGCTCTCTCCCATAAACATAGCAATTTTGGTTCATCCCCCAATTGGCACATTTAATTTACTTATAAGTCCCTAGTAAAGTGGCAATATATGTACCCAGGACCTGTAACTAAATGATACTAGTAGGCCTGCACCACTGATTATGCCACCCACTTAAGTAGCCCTTTAACCATGTCTCAGGCCTGCCGTTGCAGAGCCTGTGTGTGTAGTTTACACTGCCATGTTGACCTGGCAAAATAAACCTTTTGCCAGGTCCAAACCTTCCCTTTTTATACATATAAATCACCCCAAGGAAGGCTCTGGACAACCCAGAGGGCAGGGTGCAATGTGTATAAAAGGCAGGACATGTACTTTTAAGTTTTACATTTCCTCTTAGTAAAAAAATATCACAGTCGGTTTCACTACTGTAAGGCTTATCTCTCCCGTAGGATAACATTGGGATTTCCTTATTGCATTTTATAAGTGCAAATTCCAATTGGGAGGAGATAAACCCTTCAAGTCTGGTGTCTCTGGAATCACAATTAAAAATCCAAACTTATGGTGAAGTTGGATTTTAAATTGCAATTCTGAAAATGCCACTTTTAGAAGGTATACCAGGGGCTAGGGTAGAGCCCCTTCACAAAGTGCGCACTAAGGGCCCGATTCACACAGGTCAAATAAGACGAAAGTCTAACTTTACAACTTGCGGTATTCACAAAGGGCATTTACTACTCGTAAATGCCCTTTCTGAATACCGAAAATCATAAAGTTGAACTTTTGGTATTCACAAAGGGCATTTATGAGTAGCAAATGCCCTTTGTGAATACCAAAAGTGGTAAAGTTAGACTTTCGTCTCAGTTTACTTTTGTGAATCGGGCCCTAAGATTATAAGCATTACAAGGATGGTTTAAAAAACTTTTATATTACATTTGAGTGCACCACAACCAACATTCATTACTTCAACTTTTAGAAAATAGGCATTTTCTTGCTTTAGCCATTTGGTGCCTGTAGCCTGTCTCTGATCACAACACTGGGTGTAGTTAGAAGTTGGGATTTGTGTATTCCTCCTAGACAGCCACACAGAATGGGATTAGGTGTGTCTTAATGGGCCATGTCTGGCAGGATGGGAGGGAGGAGCTGGGCACCCCCTCATTTACCCTGAATAGGCTGTGTCCTGTCCACATACAAAGGACTGCATACCCCCCTGAAGTGAATCTGGAGCCAGGGCATGAAGGGAGGATATCTGTGCACTTCAAAGGTATGCATTTGAAGTCTCGCTCACTTCAAAGGCATCACTGGGTATAAGCACTGGACCTCAGACACCACCGCTTTAATGCACGTCTAGACCTGTTGGTACTCTGCCAGTAACAAGTATGGCTGTGCTGTTGAAGGACAGTCACTCTGCTGGACTGCTCTCTGCTGGATTCCTGCTTGTTGTGCTGATCTTCAGCCTGCTGCCCTCTTGCCTGTGTAAAGAAGGACTAAACCTGCATCTCTTGAATCCAGAACCCAGAGTGTCTCCAAGGTCTAGTTGGCTGGCCTCCTGATTTGAAGCCTCAAGGACATAACAGGCTTCCAACCTTGCATCAGCACCTGGACTCTCCCACCTGTGGGTCAACCCTGGCAAGTGGTGCCACCCCAGTCCTGAAACCTTGGAAGTGGGCCTAAAGCTGCTTACCAGCAGAACCAATGCATTTTCCCTACTGAGCGACACATCCCTGAGCAGAACTGATGCATCTCCTTGGCTGAGCGTCGCATCCCCAAGCAGAACTGATGCATCACTGCTGCTGCGTGGATTGGACCCGTCACAAAAGACTTGCATGACCGCCTCAACCCAAATCTTGGGACTGATGCATCTCCTTCGCAACCGACACCACACAATGCCTTTTCCAGTGCATCTCCATGCATTCCTCATTGATGACAACCTTAACAATGAAACTCTGCATTGCAGCTTAACTGCTCTTCTGAACCAAAGCATCGCCTTGACTGTGCATCTTGTCCCTGACACCAGACATTGCATTACAAGGCCCGCCAATGGGATCCTCAATGTCAACGCAACAGGACCTCACGCCGTAGCCTCACCATATCTCAGAACCAACGCAATGCCTCGGGTGCGTGATACATCTTCGAAGCAGATTCACACAATGATCTGCAACCAGGATTTAAGGTACTCTTTTCAGCGAGCCTAACTGGGTCCTTGTAGCCGGCCCGTGCTCCATTGTGATCGTCCAGAACTTATGATTTTGTCTCGGTCAGGCATGACCAGATATCCCCAATAGCTCTACGTGCTTTTTGGCACTTTTTTTCACTATAAACTTTACATTTCATTATCTCTGGCCATACTAATTGGACTTTTGTCGTTTTGGTCTTCTTTTATTTATTAAAATCAGAGCAATGTTTCTAAACTGGTGTGGAATCATTTTATGTGGTGTTTTCACTGTTTTACTGTGGAAGTGTTGCACAAATACAGTACACACTGCCTCTAAGATAAGCCTGACTGCTCTGTGCCAATCTACCAGAGTGTGAGCACAGGTTAATTTGGGGTTTGCTTGTACCTTATCCTGACTAGGATTGTGGTGTCTGCTTGACCAGGGCTTACACCCCTGTCAACCAACAACCCAATTTCTAATGGTCAGCCATTGATGGTACTGCAACACATGCCCATAGAACACAATGAAGGCAAGCTAAAACATTCCCATTGAAATAATGCAAAATAAACTAAATTAATAATTAATATTTATGTAAATATATTAAGTTATAAAGTTTAAAAATTTAAGTATATTTAATGCTACAACTTTATCGCCCCCTTGCCATGGACTCAAATGATTACATATTCCTCGTCAACCTCAACTTTCACCTTGATGACCACAATGACACTAACACCATCAACCTCCTCAGCAGCATGCAGAGCATTGGCCTCACTGAACTCATCCACAACCCCACGCACACCGCAGGCCACGCTCTAGATCCCATCTTCACCTCCAGCGACTGCATCAAGTATAGCCACATCACAGAAGTAACCTGGACCGACCACTTCATCATCCACTTCAACATCACCAGCTCATGGACCTCCTCCCCCAATCGGCCCAGCATCCCCCAACACAGCTGAAGCAAAGTCCCAGAGGACAAATGGATCGCCATCCTCAACACCACCCACCTCAACTGATCCAACCTAGACCAAATCATCAGAAATGTCAACACTTGGATCACAAACTGCGCTAACAGCGTCACTCCCATCAGCAACAACACACACATAAGGTCCACCAAGCAGGCAAGCTGGTATGTCAAAGACCTCAGATCCTCTAAACATCATTGCATGTACACAACTGGGAGGGAGATGGCACACTAGCAAGGACACCAGTGACAGGACTTCCTTCAAGGCAGCCCTCAACCTCTACCACCGACAGCTGAAGGAATCGAAGAAAAAAGCCCTAGCTTCACGCATCAAATCAATCTCCAACAACAGCAAAGAACTCTTCAACATTGTCAAGGAATTCTCCAACCCCTCAGCTGCAGCAAACTACTTCACCCTCTCACAAGAACTCTGCGACAACATCGCAAACGTCTTCCTCAACAAGATTGCCACAATCTACTGTAACTTCAAACCCCAGACCAAGGCAACCGACTTCCTCAACCAACACAACTGCCCCACTACCACTGCAGACAACTGGCTGACTGAATGGAACCAGCTCACCCCTCAGGACACCACATACATCATGACTTCAGTCCACTTGGGGGCCCCCACTGACCTGTGTCCACATCACATCTTCAACCTAGGTGGAGCCAGGATCAGCCACAAACTCACCACCCTGTTCAACACCTCGATAGCCAGGGCTAGGGACTGAAAGCATGCAGAGGTTCACACTCTCCTACAAAACCAGCAGCCGACCCCAGCAAACTCAACAACTACCGACCCATATCCCTGCTCCTGTTTCTGGCCAAAGTATTAAAAAAACAATCAACCTACAACTCACCACACATTTGAAATGGAACCATCTATTCAATACCTCCCAATATGGATTCTGCAGCAACCATAGCACCGGAACAGCCCTTGTTGCAGCTATCGACAACATCCAAGCCCTCCTCGACCAGGGTGAACCGCGGCACTGATCCTCCTAGACCTCTCGGCAGCATTTAACAGTGTTTCCCACCACACACTCATTGTTAGACTGCACAACATCAGCAACCAATGAGCTGCTCTTGGATAAATCACCTCCTTCCTCCCTGGAAGAACACAAAACGTCTGCCTACCATCATTCACCTCCGAACCCAAAAAAAACATCTGTGGAGTACCTCAAGAATCAGCGCTCAGCCCCACCCTCTTCAACACATACATGACACCACTGGCCAACATCCTCAGAACCCACAGACAACATCATATCGTACACCAATGACACATAACTCATCCTCTCCCTCTCCGAAGACCCTATCAACGCTAGAACCAACTTTCACAACTGCATGACAAACATCGCCAATTAGATGAGGGACAATTGCCTGGCACTCAACATGTACAAGACAGAGGTACTGATCTCCCACAACAAAAGCTCCCCATGGGACACCTCCTGGTGGCCCACAGAACTGGGACCAACACCAACCCCGACCACCCACCCAATAAAATCTAGGCATCACCTTGGACAACAAATTAACCATGAGTCCCAGGTCAACTCCATCTCCCCCTCCTGCTTCTTCATCCTACCCATGCTTCACATGATCTTCAAATGGATTTTCCAGAGCTGAAGACGCGCAATCACTCAAGCCCTCATCTCCAGCCGATTGGACTACGGAAACACTCTTTACGTAGGGATCGCAGCCCAACTCCTCTGAATGCCACAGACCATACAGAACGCCACGGCCAGACTCTTCCTCAACCTCCCGTGACAAACCCACATCACCTCTACCTCAGAGACTCCACTGGCTCCCAGTACAGAAGAGATGCTAGTACAAACTACTGACCCACGCATACAAGGCCCTACACAACTGTGGACCCGCCTACATGAACCACTGCCTGAATTCCCACCAGCCCACCAAACACCTCCTCTCTGCTTTCCTCTTGCTAAACTACGCCCCTCAAATCCTGTGAAGCGGGAGTGGAGGACGCTCCTTCCCCTACAAGCAGCGAAGACATGGAACTACTACCCCTACATCTCCGGGCCTCCCGATCTATTCCGGAGTTCCCAAAGTTGTTGAAGACCCTCTTGGAGTGACCCACTGGACCCTGCCAGCGCCTGGATATGCTCATGGGGGACACGTTGCGCTATACTAATCAACTGATTGATTGATTAATTAATTGACTGATTGAAGTAAATTCAATTAAATATTTAACTTATGAAAATGTTATGAAAAAGATAACTTGTTATCAAGGTTGCTGCAAAAGTGAGAAGGTTGTGACGGTCGATGATTTCAATTTTAAAGTATTGCTAAAAAAATAATATTTAAAAAAGTAATTGATATATTTAAATTATGTAATACAAAGTGAATTTTAGAAGGTATGGTGTTTTACTATTTCATTTAAATATCCCCCACGGTCGAATCCCTGCCTCACCTCAACAGACTGTGTTTGTGGGCAAGTGACAATCTTCCTGTGTCTACAAAAAGAAAAATGAAAAACGTGTGTAATGCAGTCTTGTTTTGCTGTAAATCTCTTTAATGCCCCTGAGTAAAATACTCGGTATAAAAAAATGCCAAGAAAAACAGAAAAGAAAGAGATGCTCACGGCGAAGGGTTAACTGAACGAGCCAAAGTCTGAGCCTCAAAGCGGCACTAGGTGTGTTGGATTACCATTGGAGCGAGGAGCTGTCAGGTTCTAATCTCTGGTATGACTGGGAGTGTCGCCAGGTCATTAGGTGGAAGTGTTGGGTGCTTGGGGGACCTTCTTTGTTCATGACGATGGTGTACTCTGCAAGAAAGCACGCTGCCCAGGAGCACAATGTCCAGCAGAGCAAGAATAGGCTTAGTCGACAAAACAAAAAACTCTGGTAACCCTTCTGCAATGAACTTTAAATAACAATGAATTAAGTCCTCTGAAGAACTGTGGGAAGAGTACTGAGTTCGAGTTACTGTTGCAAATATATACGCTTCACAGTGTTTATATTTTTTACAAATTATTGTAATGATTGGTTCAGCTGCAGCACAGGAGTCTCTGGCCACAGCAAAGTCTGCTTGTGGGATAGAACCTGATGTTGCAGAGCACTCGAGGTTGTATAGGAAGCGTCAAATTGTTTTAGTGTGGGGGCTCCAGGGGCGGTTCCTCCATTAGGGTGGAGGAGCGTCGCCCCACTGCTTTCTCGCAGTGCGAGAAGCAGAAACATAAAATGGTATTTTAAATACCATTTTATGTTTCTGCTTCTCGCACTGCAAGAAAGCAGAACGGTATGTCTGGTTGGGGGCGGGCGGGTGGGCGGGTCGGGGAGGAGTGGCTTGCCCCATGCTGTCGGCCTTGACTGTTTGGTCGGCCCTCTGGGGCCGACCAAACCAGTCATGCGCCCTCTGCATTTTCTCTATGTAGGCTGCATGCAGCATACATTGAGAAAATGGCCTCCCTACAGGCGCCCAGCTGGGCGCTGTCCGCACCAATCACAATGCTGCCATTGCAGCGTTGTCATTGGCTTATGGGAGGGGAGAGAGGCTGCCTTCTTCCTGTTCCAGCAGTGGAACCCGGCCAGGAGCGTAGGCGGCGCGGGACCCGGTAAGGTAAGTTTTATTTTTTATTTGTTAAATTTGCCCCTCCACACACGAACACCCGTGCGACCCCCCCACCCGCGAGTCATGCAAGCTGCAACTGGGGAGCTCCCTCATGCATTTCTAGCATCTGTGAAAGCATGTTCATAGTCCAAGGTAAAATGATTCTTTTCTATTTGAGTGCCTGATTTCACCTATCAGCAAAAAAAAATTCAGCTCTTTTCTTGCAATCTGGCGCCCTCTAGTAGTTAATTGTGGCAATACCATATGTGGTAACAACAAAAGAGTGGCCTTAAAACAGGACCACCTCTGTTTATTTCTCCCTCCGTTGGGAGAAAGACATTGCACCCAGATGCAATGGAATGGAAGAAAAGGAATACCAGACCTATCTAATCTGAAAATGGTGGAGCCTCAATCATAATTCCCGCAAATAATATGAGGAGATACCGGGAATGGAATTCCAGCTGGTGAAGTAAGTGGCCCGATTCGGGTCACTCGGGTCACTCACGACCACCTCTCTGCCTTCTACAAAATAAAGAGTTGGTCAGATAGTAGAGAATACAAACCAATAACAGTTTATTCAAAGTTCGCTCAGAGCGGAGCCCTGTCTGCCCAGTCGCTAAGAGTGTTGCAGAGAGAGTCTGACTTCCGCAAGTATAACGATAGATTATGTACATTTCAGAATCAAAGAAAACACGCCCACCATGGAATTTTCCAGAGAAATGCAGCTGGACAGTAAATTACAAAGGAGTAAGTTTCGGTTCTGAAGCCGGGCACACATTATCTATCAGTCAAGGCCATTCCGCCTGTGCCCGCCACTAGACAAGTGGGAGAAAGCTTACATCTAAAGGAAAGGTATGAGCTAATAAGAACAGGGCATTCATTAGTGTGGCAGAACTCAGCTCCGTAGAAACATAACTTAGAGAATGTCGTTTCTCAGAAATGGCAGAGAATTAGTTTCGATCATGATACAAAATGGCGCCCGTACACAAAATGGCGCCGCAAATGCTAACTTACGTAAAACAATACAAATGCATAATTTTTATTCTAACAGTGGTATCCCCTCCTCTGACTCCAGCATGAAAAATGCTTGAAATAAGTCTAATGACTTACAATCACTTTTGCCCACCATGCCACCTCAGTTTGGACTCAGCCATAAGCAAATCAGTTTTGACCCTGCTCCAATAGGAGCAGGTCAGCCTAAACTTCCATGCCGGCCCTGTTGTACTGGAACACAAACAATCCAAGGCAGGTTTTGCCTCAGTCGGTGTAGCACGGTTCCAGTGGCACAGTGAGCTAGGGATCCATGTGTGGGCATACCCTTGGCCACTTAAGGCATTACCTCAAAAACACAAAAGGTGATGTGAGGACTGCTTGAATTAATCCCAGCCACTGGCAACCGCTCGGAAAAGCATTCCAACCAATCGTTTTTTGCCTGCCGTGCCACCGTAGTTTGGACTCAGACAGGATTGGGATGATGTCCCAAGTGATTGCCTGAGGCTGAGAGTAATTGAAGCACTTCATCCATTACCTCCTTGTTTTTCATGCCCTATGTGGGACGGGTATGCCAAGACAGGGCTCCTAAACTCACTGTGCCACAGGAACCAAGATATACCGAACTGATGAGCCCGAATAAGGGCAAAACTGGCCTTAGGTTGATTGTGTTCTGCATCAGGGAGGACCGAGACTGTCAGATCGGGCTGGACACTTTCCACTGGAGCAGGGTCAGGACAGATTTGCATATGGCTGGGACCAAACTGAGGTGGCATGGTGAGTGAAAAACGAGGGATTGCAGGGATGGACTGGGAAACCAAAGCAGCCCTGGCAATTTTCTCGGACCAGCCCCTGGTGAAGCACTGCCTGGTCCCCGGAGGCTGGAAATGCTTGCTTGCTGTTTTTGTTACTGAGGGCCGATATTGCAGCGCCACTGCGAAACAGGCCCCCAGTAATAAAACAGACCCCCACCACTGCTAAACCAGCTACCTCCCTTCCAGTCTCCCAGGGAAATTCCTGATGCCCGGTACGGCCAGTCCAGCCCTGATGGATTGGGATGTAGACCCAAGTAATTTGCCATGGCTGAGATTAATTCAAGCATTCCAACTATCATCTTGTTTTCGACTCTCTTGAATCAAGCATTATGAGATAAAATTCCCAGAATGGAAAATATCATGATGACCTGGGAAAACAGGGTCTTTTACAGTATATGGATTCACAATTCCTGTGACTTTACTGCATGCCATCCTTTACCTGTTTTGGCAGGTGTGGAAATAAACCTTCTAAAACTGGGCCTGGTATTCCCATACCTGCTAATTTCAGATGTAGGAATACTGGCTCAATCAGAATCTGAATGGCTTCACTCTGGGGATACCGCTCTATGTCAGCTCTCAGTGAAGACCTAGGGCTTAATTAGGAGTTCAGCGGTCCAAGGGACTGCCGAACCTGTGGTGGCAATCCCTGGACCGCCAGACTGGCGTTCCACCCGCCATATTATGACTATGGTGGTAGGACCACCAAAGGATCGCTGCTACCACTGAGATCCTTGATCCTGCAGTGGTGGCGCAGTGGTCAGAGGCCATAATATGCTGGCGGTGTAGCTGCTGCACTGCCAAGCATATTATGAGTTATCTCACTGCCCTCCTTTTCATGGCTGTGACCCACCATGAAAAGTGTGGCGTGAGGAAGCTAAGGGGTCCCTACAGGACCCCCTGGTGCCTCTGTGCACAGGGGTGCATGCAGGGGAGCACATGCCCCCCGTCTGTATGCACCCCCATGTTCCTGCACAGAATGAAATGCACAACATTGTGCATTTCGGTCCGTGCAGGAACGTGCTTTTGCTGTTCCCATTGCGGTGCCATTCTAAGGCTCACCACCTGGGACCTAATCAGGTGGGTGGTCGGCAGGCGGATTTGGTGGTGAGGCAGCGGGGCGCTGGCTTGACGGCCCGCTGCCACACCACCAAATTCATAATCAGGCTCCTAGTCTTTAATAGCACAGCATAGGTAACTTCCCGCCCTACCCTTGCTTACTTGGTACACTGCTGCAAATCATACCCATTAAGTTCAATGAAAGGCCTGTAAACACGTCACTATTACAAATCTTTCTTTTTAATGCCTCTTCTTTCAATAGGGAATATCTCATAAACCTGGACACTATGAGCCACGATTAGGCGAGAGTCTCTTTCATACCATTGCTCAGGTATACCCATCACTATCCTGCGGTGAAGTCACATGCTGCATATAGCCGCTTTGATGATGGCTCCTGTTGTTGTCTCATTATCACAAGTCTTCCTTGACTATGAGATTTAAAGTTATTTCAGCCTTCCAGAAAAGCTTTCAATTGTACAGTACACTTCAGCACTCCTGATTCCTGGCTCCTGCCGCTGCAACAGCAACTATAAAGATTAAAACTCACAACAAACACATAAGGGCCAAGCGAACATGAATATATATTTTTTATATGAAGTTTTATATAGCGCGAACTTGGACCGAAGGTATCGGGTCAGAGCGCTTTACACGAGCACCAGTTGCGTTACATGAGGACACATTCATGTTTATTAGGCACGGGGAGATAAAGTGATTTGCCCAGAATCACAGGATGTTGTGTGTCCTTGCTGAGACCCGAACCTGGTTCCCCAGATTTGAGGTCGACCGCCCTAGCCGCTAGGCCAACTCCTATATATGAAAAATAACACTTATTTATTCATGTGTCAAGTGATACAATAACTAAATGTTCAAACCCTAAATGCATGTTTCTAGGGTTTAATAACAGGGTTTCATATTTTTATGTTCGCTTGGCCCTTATGTGTCTATTGTTAGTTTTACTGCTTATAGTTGCCAGGGGTAGTTATAGTACAATAGTATTTTCCTTCCCTTGGACCTGTCTCTATTAGCAGGGGGTCCTTTTCTATGCATTTCCAGCCACTGCAATCACATATCCTCATTTGCCTAGTTTGAACACATCTACTTTGGCTAAGTATTTTTATTTATTTTTATTTTTTCAATTTTATATAGCGCAGCCTTGGTCCAAGGGCATTGGAGAGATTTATGTGAGCATCAGATGGATTAAACAAGGCCCGATTCATGTTTTTATGCACAGGAGATCTAGGGGCATAGTTACTTTATTTCATGCAACACAGGACAGCAAGCAAAGTTGCTGCACTGCGCTGCATTGCGTGAAAGGGAGACAGCAGAAATGCTCCATATCTACTAAGATAGTGTGTATTTCTGCTGTCTCCTAGCTGTGGCACTCTGTATGCTGCCTAGTGCCAGCATAGGCACCCTTGCACCATGGTGCAAGGGTGGCTGCATTACGGTAGAATTGCTTTTGTGTAAGGCTGGGCGTAGTTCGCGAAGTAGTGCTTCGCGAAGCTACGCAAAGTGCAGTTCGCACTACGCGATCTTCGCGTAGCACTACGCGAACTGCGTAGTGCACTGTTCGCAATGATTGCACAGTGCCGGATGCTTGTCCGCACTGTGCAATCATTGAAAACGGCAACTTGCACAGTGCGAGCTGTCTTTACTGCCGCTCGAGTAGATTTTTACTCGAGCGGCAGCTTTCTCAACGCGGACTGGTAGTTTCTCATCGCGAGCAGTCGCGAGCATACGCGACCACTCGCAATGAGAAACCTGACCTCCCCGCGTTGAGAATCTCGCCGGGAGGTTTATTTTCCACGCTCGCGATCGGCAACTTGATGTTGCTCATCGCGAACGAGGAAAAAGTCTCGCCGGGATGTCATTTTGCTTGCTCGCGGTCGCCAACTTGACGTTGAGGACCGCGAGCAAGCAAAAAATGACCGCGGCGCTACGCTACGCTACGCGTGTTTGCACTGTGCTACGTGCAATTTGCGTTGTGCGAAGTAGCGCAAACTTCGCAAACTACGCGAGCGTAGCGTAGCACTTCGCCCAGGGTTACTTTTGTGTAGGAAAGGTTGCCTTCCTGCACAAAAACAATGCTTAGAAGTGTTTCCTCTTTCTATGCGTGCTGCAGAATACAGCACGCATAGAAAGAGGAAGTAATGAGGAGAAATAAAAATATTTCTCCTCTTTACGTTTGCTTCAAAGAGGCGTAGCTTTTAGGCGCAATCCCAGGTTTACTCAACTTAGTAAATCTGGGTTTGTTTCAAAATCTATGGGTGGATGCATGGGAGCACCCATGCTCCACCCTGGAACGCCACCCCGATGCAAAGTAACGCAAGGCACCACAATGCTGTGCCTTTCGTTACATTGTATTTACTAAACCATGCAAAGTGCCTTTGCGTGACTTAGTAAATGCCAAAAAGGATTCTGAATCAGGGCTGCGCCATAAAAGTTACGCAACACCGACGCAAAACCTCAGTAAATCTGCCCCTAAGTGATTTGCCCACAATCGCAGGATGTTGAACCACCACTGGGACTCAAACCTTGGGGCATATTTACAAGCGTCTTTCGCCATCACAATGTCACTTTCAGTGACGTTGTGATGGTGATAGGGGCCTCGCCTTATTTACAAGGGAGCGTTAAGCTACTTAACGTGGCTTAACGCTGCCTTGTAAATAAGGCAAACTTTCATGCTGTATTTAGCGTGAAAGGGGAGGGCAATTGGTGTTGTATGGGCGTTACACCACAACACCCATTGATTTTGATGCTGCTCCCTATTTACAAGGGTGGCGTAAATAGAAGGCAGCGCCAAAATTAAGACCAGGGAAAACCTGGTCTTAAACAGGCAAAATGAGGAGAAATGCTTTATTTCTCCTTGATTTTGCTGTTTCCATGTGTGTTGCGTTGTGCAGCACACATAGAAACAGCAAAATGCCTATGATTGTTTATGTGCAGGAAGGTCCCCCTTCCTGCACATAAACAATCATTTTAAAAAAATGCCGTTTTGCAACTTCTATGTGTGCTGCATTAAGCAGCACTCATAGAAGTTACAAAACGGCATTTCAAGATTGTTTATGCACAGGAAGGGGGACCCTACTTCACATAAACAATCACTCCCCTCAACACAGGCACCCTTGCACTATGGTGCAAGTGTGCCTGCGTTGGAGCTAGGCAACTAAAGTTAGCGCCAGCGCAGGGGGAAACGCAGAGCTGCACCATGGGGCATATCAACAACGAGGGGCGATAATTATCGCCCAGAGCGCCTAGCGCTGATTTCCCTAACGCCGGCTACCGCAGAATTAAATCGCCGAGTTAGCGCGTTATCATCAACGCATAACTCAAGGGCGATATATAATCCTGCGATAGCGGGGAAATCGCCGGTTTTGCAGGGAACATCGCTGGTTTTCCAGCGATGTTCCCTGCAAAACGGTGATATGCTTGATGATATGACCCTGTGGTCGTAACACATCAATCCACCTCCCATTGTCAACATACAATAGTCAAGATTTTAGCAGACGTTAGTTTTTGGCGAAAACCGCGGTTGTCGCCAAAAACTAACGTCTGCTAAAATCCTGAGGGCCACCTTGTAAATATTGCATGTGCATTTAGCGATAATTTACAAGGTAGTCCGTCAGGGGTACGCCCAGTGACGCCCACTTTGCATCTCATTAGAGATGCAAAGCGAGGCGTCGGCAAAACGGCTGATAACATGCGCTAATGCATGTTAGCACCGGCTTGCAAATTGGGCGAAAAGATTATCTCCGCTTTTTTGGCTTTAAAAGCCAAAAAAGCGGAGATAAGGCCCTTGATAATATGCCCCCATATTCTTGTGAATATGGGGCAGCCCTGCGTTTCTAAAGTGACAGAGCGTGGCGTTAGCCTTCTAGGCTTAACGACACGCTCCGCCACTTTCATTGTAAATTTGCCCCCTTATTCCCGGGTTCCACAAACATAACGCCACAACCTCACCCTTACCCATCAGGGAAAAAGTTCTACTGCAGGCATAAGCCATTATGTAATCCATAGCCCTGCTCCCTCTTAACGCACCTCCAATTGTTACCTCCATACGCTCTCTGCACTCTGCTGATCAATATTTTCAACGCTCTCTAAGGTGAGGACTGTCTCCTTTGGCGCGAGGCCTTTTCCATGGCAGCAGCGAGATAATGGAGTACACTCCTTCAGGGCTTCGTTCGATCTCGTCTCTCACCGTTTTCTGAAATAAACTTCAAACCTTAATACGTAGACTTCATTACCTTAATAATTCAGCGTCTGATTTTATTTTTGCTCTGGTTGTTATATTATTTCAACAGTGCCAAGAAACCCCGATGTACGTGCGCTACACAAATAATTTATAACATAACATTTTGAAATTCTACTGTGCATTAGGTGAGTGAATTTTCTTCAGGCACTGTTTGTTCCACAGCAAGAGTCCTCTGCAGTAGTTCGTCCATCTATTGCAGAGTGGCGAATGCAGCAATGTTGGTTGTGAACAAAGCGGCTTCTTGTAATGTATCAAAATATCTGCGCCATTGACAGCTTGTCGATGTGTCTTTCACAGACGCTGAAGAGCGCCGAGCGCTCCGGCTGAAAGCTTATCTCACTGGCGCACAGTAGACTTTAAGACATTTACATTTTAATCCATTTTCAGCCGACAGCCGCACACAGCACATGCCTTTTTGAGATTCGACAGAAAATGGCGTCATTGACAGCGCTTTCCTTTACCCTGTAATGTGTTGGCGAATTACACAATGCCCACATCTGACCTCTGCCGCGCTCTCTGACAGGTGTTTTGAGTGAGTGAATGGGGGATTTCAATGGCGCCTTACTACAGACCAAACCGCTATTAGGTGCCTTTTGAGCTGTAAAGACACTGAACGGAAATAAGAAACCAAGCACAAAGTAACTTTTTAACAGCTTCTGATACTGTTATCGGTTGCATCCAAGGGTAATAAAGAAAGGGAGCCGGCATTTTCTCTCTCCATCAAATAAATGTGTCGCTGGTGATTTATATATATATATATATTCACTGAAAAAACCATAGGTTTCAGGGGCGTTATAGTTAGTTGGACATTTCACTCGTACAAACCATAGAAATTCCCCGTTATAGTTAGTTCAGCTAACTATAACTCGCGCCCCCGCAATGCACTGCTGATGACGTCACATATTACATCACTCATGACATGGTCAGTGACATCACTGATGACATCACTGATGGCCAGATTTTGTTTTTGTGTTTTTATGGAGGGGGGCTGCGTGGCCCCCCTCCTGAGGCCTCTATTGGCCCCAGGGACCCCATCCCCCGGGGCCTGCCTTTATTTATTTTATTATTTATTTTTTGGGGGGAAGGGGGTCCGCGTGGCCTCCCTCCCGGACCACTTCTAGGCCCGGGGACCCCATCCCCTGGGGCCTGGCCTCTCGTTGGGGACCGTGGGGGGAGCCCCAATGCCCCCACGGTCCCAGCCGGCTCCCCGCATCCTGCAGGAGCCGGCATTGCTTTTCCACATGGGGAGCTGCTGACATGCAGCTCCCCGTGTGGAAAAGCAATCTGCTTTGCTTCATTGAAGTGAGAGCAGGTTTCCCTGCTCTCGCTTCAATGAAGCAAAGCAGTTTGCAATGACAGGGCGGGAGCCGCGAGGCTCCCGCCCTGTCATTGCAAACAGCAGTGTCCTGGGGGTGGGCACCCCAGGACACTGCAGGAGCCGGCCCTGGGGGGTGGTGGTCCCCAGGGCCATCACAGGCTCCAGGAGGGGGGCCGCACGGCCCCCCTCCCATCCAATGCACAGCGCCGGGGAGGTGGTGGTCCCCGGGGCTCGGAGGTCCGTTCCGGACCCCCAAATGAGCATTTTAGGGCCCCGGGGATGTGGCGGTCCCCGGGGCGTGTGGGGGGGCTCTAGCCCCCCCACGCAGGTATATATTTTTTTTTAAAAAGAAGCCCCGAGGGGTGGCGGTCCCCGGGGCTGCAGGGGGCAGTGTGCCCCCGCAAATAATTAATGAAAGCTACGGGGGTGGCTGTCCCTGGGGCTTGGGGGGGCTTTGGAGGCCCCCCACACATTTAAAAATTGCTGCGTGCCCCCCCGCAACTCTTTAATCAAGCCCAGCGGAGGTGGCGGTCCCCGGGGCAGTGTGGGGGGTATTGGGGCCCCCCCACACATTTTGTCAGTGCCCCCGGGACCTGGCCCAACCGGGGGCTAAATAATAACAAAGTGCGGGAGCCCGCGCTTCGTTTTTTTTTCATTTTCGGCCGAAATTCGCGCTGGGTGAGCGAATCTCGCCGTTTAAAAAAAAAATGCTTTTTTGGGCCCTGGGGGTCTTTGTGGGACCCCCTGAGCAGGCCTAGGAGGTGTGGGTGTTTCCACCTTGCCCCCTTTCCTTTTTTTCACATTTGTTTTTCTCTTTTCTTGTGACTCGGTTCTACCGAGTCACAAGATGGCTGCCAGCACTTCCTGGTTTGGAGTGTTGACAGCCAATTAGCATGAAGCTCGTGATCGGGAGGGTGCGCGGATCCACCGTGGCCATAGATATCGAAACTTATATTTTTTTAATTTCTCAGGAACTACTGAACGGATTGACACGATTTTAAAAAAGGGCGCTTTCTGAACCAAGCACTACCTTTTTGCCAAATTTGGTGTAATTCCATTCAGCAGTTTTGGCTGTAACCGTGTCTAAAATTTCCTATGGGAAATTGATTTTTTGACCTCTATTTTTTGATTTTCTCCACAACTACTGAACGGATTTACACCATTTAATAAAAAGGGCGCTTTCTGAACCAAGCACTACCTTTTTGCCAAATTTGGTGTAATTCCGTTCAGCAGTTTGGGCTGTAGCCGTGGCTAAAATTTCCTATGGGAATTAACATGGAGAAAACACGTTTTGGGACCCCCCTTTTTTCTCGGCCCCCGCTTGCCGAATCACCCCGAAACTTTCAACACAGGAGCTGACCGGAGCGCCCCACTAGTTTTGAAAATTTTGCGATGATTCGTCATCCGGTGCCAAACTTATTGGGAAAACAAAAAACGCTTTTCCTATGGAAACTAGGTCCTAACTATAACTATCTACTGGCGACCGCCAGTAGATCTTATATATATATATATTCACTGAAAAAACCATAGGTTTTAGGGACATTTATAGTTAGTTGGACATTGCACTCGTACAAAACCCGTGAAATTCCCCCGTTATAGTTAGTTCAGCTAACTATAACTCGCGCCCCCGCAATGCACTGCTGATGACGTCACATATTACATCACTCATGACATGGTCAGTGACATCACTGATGACATCACTGATGACATCTCAAATGACATCACTGATGACATCATCCACGTGATAATCTGATGCAGCTCTTCACACCCTAATATAACCTTTGATACACCCAATCTAAATTACAGACTGCCATTCGCAAAACCATAGACACTCCAACACCAATAACTACATACCCACTCACTGATTCTTAGGTCTACACACACACATCCACTCACTCACCCGTACAGTCACTCATACTTATGGTCACTCAATACAGGACTATCATATGCACTCTTACTCCTATATAGACACTCAAACACCGCCACTCATCCATAGAGGTACTCACACACCTAGTCAGTCATGCAAATAATTAAACACACTGCCATTTACTCACCTATACAGTTATACACACACCAGCTCACTTAATCATACAAATACTAGCACATTGTTACGCTCTTATACAATCCCTGATACAAGCACACACTCATCCATAAGCCACTATCACAATCACTCACTCTCGCTTATAGCTATTTATATACTCCAACACACATATATACTGCCTTTCACATATGTAGTTACTCACACATGTACCACTGGGACATACATTCACTCACTAACACACTCTTACACACACTTACCCACCCATACAGTCTATCACAGATGCACTCTTGAAACCATCCACCCAGTGAATCACCCACTCACACATCTATGCACAGTCGCACACACCCCATCCACACAAACACTCAGGCACCCATACAGATACTCAGACAACAAATCAATAACTCTTATAGACACTCATGTAGCTATTCACAAACCCATGCAGCCACTTACACAGCAACAGACAGATACAGACATTCACCCAGTTTAGTCACTAACCCATGCATTCAGTAAGATACGTTTAATCACTCACTTATAGAATTAGTCACGCACCTACTAAATCATCCATACAGACACTTATACACCCACTCATTCTTCAATACGCCTTTCCCTATATATATAAAAAATATTTAAACTTTACAGAAACACACAGTCACTGGATGATGTCATCAGTGATGTCATTTGAGATGTCATCAGTGATGTCATCAGTGATGTCACTGACCATGTCATGAGTGATGTAATATGTGACATCATCAGCAGTGCATTACGTGGGCGCGAGTTATAGTTAGCTGAACTAACTATAACGGGGGAATTTCACGGGTTTTGTACGAGTGCAATGTCCAACTAACTATAACTGTCCCTAAAACCTATGGTTTTTTCAGTGAATTTCAAAGGTTTTTTAAATGCTAATTTGTAACTATAACGTCCCTAAAACCTATGGTTTTTTCAGTGAATTTCAAAGGTTTTTTAAATGCTAATTTGTAACTATAACATGTCTGAAACCTACGGTTTTTTCAGTGAATTTCAAAGGTTTTGTAAATGACAATTTTTAAATGTATTAATTGTTATATAAATTTTTTTCATACTGATTTCGAAATTTTTTAGAAAACATTTTTTTTTACATATTTTATTTTTTAAATTACATTGTAATTATATTATACATTACAAAAAATACTTTCTCAGAATGAATTACTTTAGTTTAAATACTTTGCACATAGGCAATAGACTTTTAAGTACAGTAGTTACAGTTGTTGCAATGGGCAACACATTTTCAAACACAATGCAACATTCAGCTCAATGTGAATTTCTAGTTAAATGCAATTAGTTACTTTATGGATTACTTTTCTAACCACAGGACTGGATCCTAGATTCAGTCCTGGGACATCTCCTGTAAACAGTTGAGTAAAAGCGTTTTGGTTACAGTCGTGATTTTTAAGGAATATTATTGTACTTTAAAAGTTGACACTTAGAAACTTTTTCTCATAGAATGACAAATGTTATCCTATGGAAGGAAATTCTCTTAGGAGGTAAAAACTGTTATCGTTACTTTTTGTTACTCAGTGTTGGATCCTGGATCCAGCACTGGTGCATCTCCTGTAAACAGTTGAAAGAATGTGTTTAAGTCATACAGGCGATTTTTAAGGAATATTTGTAGTTTGTGAAAATCGACACTTTGAAACTTTTCTGCTAAAAACCAGACAAAGGATTCCTATGGAAGAAAATATAAGTTACTGGTAAGTACGGTTAAAATTACTTTTCAGGGTCAGTGCTGGGCTAAAAGATGCAGCACTGGGTTCTCTCCTGATAACAGGTGAGTAAATTGGAATTCGTACTTTGGTTGATTTTAGAGGAATATTATAAAGTTCCAAAACTCCACACTTAGAAGAATTTCCAAGTGAAACCAGTCAATGTTAGCCTATGAAGGAAATTCAAGTTACCGGTAAGTACGGTTAAAATTAATTTTGAGGATCAGTACTGGGCTGAAAGATGCAGCACTGAGGTCTCTCCTGATAACAGGTGAGTAAATCAGAATTCGGATTTCGGCTGATTTTAGAGGAATATTTTAAAGTTCCAAAAATCAACACTTAGAATCTTTTTCAGCAAAAAGCAGGCTATGATATCCTATGGAAGGAAATTCAAGTTACCGGTAAGTACGGTTAAAATTACTTTTGAGGATCAGTACTGGGCTGAAACATGCAGCACTGAGGTCTCTCCTGATAACAGGTGAGTAAATCGGAATTCGTATTTCGGCTGATTTTAGAGGAATATTTTAAAGTTCCAAAACTCCACACTTAGAAGAATTTCCAAGTGAAACCAGTCAATGTTAGCCTATGGAAGGAAATTCAAGTTACTGGTTAAAATTACTTTTCAGGACCAGTACTGGGCTGAAAGATGCAGCACTGAGGTCTCTCCTGATAACAGGTGAGTAAATCAGAATTCGGATTTCGGCTGATTTTAGAGGAATATTTGTATGTTTCAAAAATCAAAACTTAGAAGAATTTCCAAGTGAAACCAGTCAATGTTAGCCTATGAAGGAAATTCAAGTTACCGGTAAGTACGGTTAAAATTACTTTTCAGGATCAGTACTGGGCTGAAAGATGCAGCACTGAGGTCTCTCCTGATAACAGGTGAGTAAATCGGAATTCGTATTTCGGCTGATTTTAGAGGAATATTTTAAAGTTCCAAAACTCCACACTTAGAAGAATTTCCAAGTGAAACCAGTCAATGTTAGCCTATGAAGGAAATTCAAGTTACCGGTAAGTACGGTTAAAATTACTTTTCAGGATCAGTACTGGGCTGAAAGATGCAGCACTGAGGTCTCTCCTGATAACAGGTGAGTAAATCGGAATTCGTATTTCGGCTGATTTTAGAGGAATATTTTAAAGTTCCAAAACTCCACACTTAGAAGAATTTCCAAGTGAAACCAGTCAATGTTAGCCTAAGAAGGAAATTCAAGTTACCGGTAAGTACATTTAAAATTACTTTTCAGGACCAGTACTGGGCTGAAAGATGCAGCACTGAGGTCTCTCCTGATAACAGGTGAGTAAATCGGAATTCGTATTTCGGCTGATTTTAGAGGAATATTTTAAAGTTCCAAAACTCCACACTTAGAAGAATTTCTAAGTGAAACCAGTCAATGTTAGAATATGGAAGGAAATTAAAGTTACTGGTAAGTACGGTTAAAATTACTTTTCAGGACCAGTACTGGGCTGAAAGATGCAGCACTGAGGTCTCTCCTGATAACAGGTGAGTAAATCAGAATTCGGATTTCGGCTGATTTTAGAGGAATATTTGTATGTTTCAAAAATCAACACTTAGAAACTTTTTCAGCAAAAAGCAAGCAATGATATCCTATGGAAGGAAATTCAAGTTACTGGTAAGTACGGTTAAAATTACTTTTGAGGATCAGTACTGGGCTGAAAGATGCAGCACTGAGGTCTCTCCTGATAACAGGTGAGTAAATCGGAATTCGTATTTCGGCTGATTTTAGAGGAATATTTTAAAGTTCCAAAACTCCACACTTAGAAGAATTTCCAAGTGAAACCAGTCAATGTTAGCCTATGAAGGAAATTCAAGTTACCGGTAAGTACGGTTAAAATTACTTTTCAGGACCAGTACTGGGCTGAAAGATGCAGCACTGAGGTCTCTCCTGATAACAGGTGAGTAAATCAGAATTCGGATTTCGGCTGATTTTAGAGGAATATTTGTATGTTTCAAAAATCAACACGTAGAAACTTTTTCAGCAAAAAGCAGTCAATGATATCCTATGGAAGGAAATTCAAGTTACTGGTAAGTACGGTTAAAATTACTTTTGAGGATCAGTACTGGGCTGAAAGATGCAGCACTGAGGTCTCTCCTGATAACAGGTGAGTAAATCGGAATTCGTATTTCGGCTGATTTTAGAGGAATATTTTAAAGTTCCAAAACTCCACACTTAGAAGAATTTCCAAGTGATACCAGTCAATGTTAGCCTATGAAGGAAATTCAAGTTACTGGTAAGTACGGTTAAAATTACTTTTCAGGATCAGTACTGGGCTGAAAGATGCAGCACTGAGGTCTCTCCTGATAACAGGTGAGTAAATCGGAATTCGGATTTCGGCTGATTTTAGAGGAATATTTGCACAATGGTGAAGGGAGGGGGCGGGGCCTGAGGTGACATCTGTGCAAACGCGCCCCATGGTGCGTTTTAAGTTGGGGGATTAAGTCCCCTTGAATCCTGAGGGTACCTAGGGGCCAACTAGCCCACCAGGAACCTCCAATATGCGCCAGGGGGCTGCGTTGCAGAGACGTGTAGAGAGGCCACACCCCTTTTACACCTCTCTGCAACGCAGCTCTGTGGCGCTTTCTGGATGTACCTGTTGGGCTAGTTGGCCCTCAGGGACCCTCAGGATTGAAGGGGATTTAATTCCCCATCTTAAAACGCGCCACGGGGCCTGTTTGCACACATGTCACCTGAAGCCCCGCCCCTCCCTTCACCACTGTGCAAACGCGCCCCGTGGCGCGTTTTAAGTTGGGGGATTAAGTCCCCTTGAATCCTGAGGGTCCCCGGAGTCCAACTAGCCCACCATATACCTCCAAAAAGCGCCACAGAGCTGCGTTGCAGAGAGGTGTAAAAGGGGTGTGGCCTCTCTACACGTCTCTGCAAGGCAGCCCCTGGCACATACTGGAGGTTCCTGGTGGGCTAGTTGGCCCCCAGGGACCCCCAGTATTCAAGGGGAATTTGTCCTCTCTGCAAACGCGCCAGGGGCGCGTTTGCAGAGTGGTGAAGGAAGGGGCGGGGCCTGCGGGCCCGATCGTTTTTTTTTTTGTCCCCTGAAGGGGGCTGTGTGGCCCCCTTCCTTTTTTCTCTTTTGGGCCCTGGGGACCCCATCCCCCAGGGCCTTACCCCTTTTTTAATTTTTCAAAAAAAAAAACGGGAAGGGGGCCGCGTGGCCCCCTTCCCTGGGCCTGTATTGGCCCCGGGGACCCCATCCCCCGGGGACCCCATCCCCCATAGAGGCATGGCCTCTATATTTATTATTTTGAGGGGGCAGCGTGGCCCCCCTCCTCTGGCCATTTTAAGGCCCCGGGGACCCCATCCCCGGGGCCGGCCTTTCCATTTTTTTTTTTTAAATATTTTTTCTGTTTTTTGGGGAGGGGGCCGCGTGGCCTCCTCCCGGGCCACTACTTGCCCCGGGGACCCCATCCCCCGGGGCTGGCTCCTCTCCGTTGGGGACTGTGGGGGTCCCCAATCCCCCACAGTCCCGCCGGCTCCCCACGTCCCTTGGGAGCCGGCATTGCTAGTCCCACATGGGGAGCAGCTGACATGCTGCTCCCCATGTGGAAAAGCACGCTTTGGATATTGGAAGAGAGAGCAGGTTTCCCTGCTCTCTCTTCCAATATCCAAGCAGTTTGCTATGGCAGGACGGGAGCCGCGAGGCTCCCGTCCTGCCATAGCAAACTACAGTGTCCCGGGGTAGGCACCCCGGGACACTGCAGGAGCCGGCCCTGGGGGTGGTGGTCCCCAGGGCCATCAAGGGCTCCAGGAGGGGGCCGCGCGGCCCCCTCCCATTCAGTACACAGCCCCGGGGAGGTGGTGGACCCCGGGCTCTGGGGTCCGTAACGGACCCCCATATTAAAATGTTTAGTGCCCCGGGGAGGTGGCGGTCCCCGGGGCATGTGGGGGCTGGAGCCCCCCCACACTGGTTTTATTTCTAATTAAAAAAAGCCCCGGGGAGGTGTTGGTCCCCAAGGCTGCGGGAGGGCTCAGAGCCCTCCCGCACCATTTTTCAAAAAAGCCCCGGGGGTGGCGGTCCCCGGGGCTTGGGGGCCCTTGAGGCCCCCCACACATTAAATTATCCCCCACCATGCCCCCGGGACTTGGGCCACCCGGGGGCCATTAACATCGAGCGCGGGAGACCGCGCTTCGATTGTTTCGGCAGGATTCGCGCACCCTGAGCGCATCCTGCCGATTTTTTTTTTTTTAAATTTTTTTTTTGCCCAGGGGTCCTTGTGGGACCCCTGAGCAAACCTAGGGGATCAGGGTGTTTCTACCCTGCCCCCTTTGTGCGCTTTGCGCACTTGTTTCTGTCCCTCGGTTCTACCGAGGACAAAATGGCTGCCAACATTTCCTGAATCGGAATGTTGACAGCCAGCTGACAGCCAATTAACATGCAGCTCGTGATCGGGACGGTGCGCGCAGGGTGCGTTGAGGGTACGCGGACCCTACTCGGCCATAGATATCACTAACTTTTTACTTTTCATTTTCTCAGCAACTACTGAACGGATTTACACCATTTAACAAAAAGGGTTCTTTCTGAACCAAGAACTACCTCTTTGCCAAATTTGGTGTAATTCCGTTCAGCAGTTCGGGCTGTAGCCGTGTCTAAAGTTTCCTATGGAAAAGTGCATGGGGAAAACGCGTTTTGGGACCCCCCTTTTTCTCGGCCCCCGCTTGACGAATCCCCCCGAGACTTTCAGGGTAGGAGCGGACCACAAAGTTTGAAAATTTCGCGAAGATACGTCAACCGGCAAGAGAGTTATTTCAAATAGAATGTCGCGGATTTCCTATGGATAATAGGTTGTAACTATAACTATCTACTGGCGACCGCCAGTAGATAATATATATTCACTGAAAAAACCATAGGTTTCAGGGGCGTTTCAGTGATGTCATCAGTGATGTCATGAGTGATGTCACTGACCATGTCATGAGTGATGTAATATGTGACGTCATCAGCAGTGCATTGCGAGCGCGCGAGTTATAGTTAGCTGAAAAAACTATAACGGGGGAATTTCTATGGTTTTGTACGAGTGAAATGTCCAACTAACTATAACGCCCCTGAAACCTATGGTTTTTTCAGTGAATTTCTAAGGTATTTTAAATGCTAATTTCTAACTATAACGTGCCTGAAACCTATGGTTTTTTTAGTGAATTTCTAAGGTTTTTTAAATGCTAATTTCTAACTATAACGTGCCTGAAACCTATGTTTTTTTCAGTGAATATATATATATTTATTATACTATGTAGACATGTGAAAATGTCTCGGTCCCCTGTTTGCCTCGGTGGCACAGAAAAAATGGGTGGAACTGACGTCAGCACGCCGACGAGGTCCTCTTATGGCTCCGATGACGTCATACGGTGTCGCGAGCGGAGCCGTGCCCGTTGACGTGGGAGAGCTAGGAAAGAATTTCCGTGGAATGCTGGTGCAGGGGATATTCACCTAAGTGTTCAGGCTAGTCCTTTGGGAGCAACTGTTTATGTTGCCACTCCAGAAACCGAAACCAGTGATCCGAGGGCAGAGGCCCTGCAGATGGCACACGAGGTGGGGTGCCCAGTCGTGTGCACCGGAGGGGCAGCGAAGTGACAAGCACCACAACCCACAAAAAAGGTAACAAGGGCACTGAATAACACAGGATCTTCTCTTTGTATCTGGCAGGAACAACAAAGTTAGAAATGCCCTAGTACCAAAATGTAGAATTAGTGCTACAACGGTCTTCAAGAGGACCTGCGATGCCGCTTCTGCCTCCCGTAACCTGGAGGTGGCACATGGGTCACGCGGTACGGTCATACTGCAGTGGGACGCACACTCGTTGACCTCTCATGACACTGCTCCACACTTCAGGGAGGACGCTTTCCATTAGCTAAGTTTTCTGATGACATGTCGCGCCGGCCCCGTCCAACAACAGAACTCCTTTAGATCCAAACAGACTCTTCCACTCTCTCACCGGAAGTGAAACCAGGCCACGCGGACACTTTCACAATACAACAGCCGGGAATGCACTTTTCGGTAAAAAAACACATTCCTTCCTCCTAATTAATCAAATAAACGTCTCACTGAAGAACAGGGGCCAGCTTTGATCGGTAAACAGCCATTACAACGACTTTTTTACTTTGCGATACCATTATAACGCATGCATTACCATGCATGCGTTGTACATCACAAAGTCATTACTACGCATTTTTTTAGAACGCATGGTCATTTACCACGCATGCCTTTACAACGAATTTTGTTGTAAAGGTATGTATGGTAAATGACTATGCGTTCTAAAAACATATAGATGATCCATGTCGTTGTAAGGAAACAGAGGCTGTTCCGTTTCCTCACAATGACGTGCACCGCCCCTCAGAGACGACGTGAAGCAGGAACCACGAGGAGAGAGGAACCACGAGGAGTGAGAGGTAAGGGGGATTGGGCATGGGGTGGGGGTTTCTTTTCTAGGGTTTAGGGTAGTGCAGTGGTGTTTGGGTAGTGTAGGGGGTCGTGCTGGGGGTAGTGTTTTAGGGTTTAGGGTAGTGCAGTGGTGTTTGGGTAGTGTAGGGGGTCGTGCTGGGGGTAGTGTTTTAGGGTTTAGGGTAGTGCAGTAGTGTAGGGGCTCGTTCTGGGGGTAGTGTTTTAGGGTTTAGGGTAGTGCAGTGGTGTATGGGTAGTGTAGGGGGTCGTGCTGGGGTAGTGTTTTAGGGTTTAGGGTAGTGCAGTGGTGTTTGAGTAATGTAGGGGGTCATGCTGGTGGTAGTGTTTTAGGGTTTAGGGTAGTGCAGTGGTGTTTGTGTAGTGTAGGGGGTCATGCTGGGGGTAGTGTTCTATGGTTTAGGGTAGTGCAGTGGTGTTTGGGTAGTGTAGGGGGTCGTGCTGGGGTAGATTTAGGGTTTAGGGTAGTGCAGTGGTGTTTGGGTAGTGTAGGGAGTCGTGCTGGGGGTAGTGTTTTAGGGTTTAGGGTAGTGTAGTGGTGTTTGTGTACTGTAGGGGGTTGTGCTGGGGGTAGTGTTTTAGGGTTTATGTTAGTGCAGTGGTGTTTGGGTAGTGTAGGGGGTAGTGCTGGGGTAGTGTTTTAGGGTTTAGGGTAGTGCAGTGGTGTTTGTGTAGTGTAGGGGGTAATGCTGGGGGTAGTGTTTTAGGGTTTAGGGTAGTGCAGTGGTGTTTGGGTAGTGTAGGGGTTCATGCTGGGGGTTGATTTAGGGTTTAGGGTAGTGCAGTGGTGTTTGTGTTGTGAGGGGGTCGTGCTGGGGGTAGTGTTTTAGGGTTTAGAGTAATGCAATGGTGTTTGTATAGTGTAGGGGGTTTAGGGTAGTGCAGTGGTGTTTGTGTAGTGTAGGGGGTCATGCTGGGGGTAGTGTTTTAGGGTTTAGGGTAGTGCAGTGGTGTTTGTGTAGTGTAGGGGGTAGTGTTTTAGGGTTTAGGGTAGTGCAGTAGTGTTTGTGTAGTGTAGGGGGTCATGCTGTGGGTAGTGTTTTAGGGTTTAGGGTAGTACAGTTGTGTTTGTGTAGTGTAGGGGGTCATGCTGGGGGTAGTGTTTTAGGGTTTAGGGTAGTGCAGTGGTCTTTATGTAGTGTGGGAGGTCATGCTGGGGGTAGATTTAGGGTTTAGTGTAGTGCAGTGGTGTTTGGGTTGTGTAGGGAGTCGTGCTGGGGGTAGTGTTTTAGGGTTTAGGGTAGTCCAGTGGTGTTTGTGTAGTGTAGGGAGTCGTGCTGGGGGTAGTGTTTTAGGGTTTAGGGTAGTGCAGTGGTGTTTGGGTAGTGTAGGGGGTCGTGCTGGGGGTAGTGTATTAGGGTTTAGGGTAGTGCAGTGATGTTTGTGTAGTGTAGGGGGTCATGCTGGGGGTAGTGTTTTAGGGTTTAGGGTAGTGCAATGGTGTTTGGGTAGTGTAGGGGGTCATGCTGGGGGTAGTGTTTTAGGGTTTAGGGTAGTGCAGTGGTGTTTGTGTAGTGTAGGGGGTAGTGTTTTAGGGTTTAGGGTAGTGCAGTGGTGTTTGTGTACTGTAGGGGGTCGTGCTGGGTTCTAGTGTTTTAGGGTTTAGGGTAGTACAGTGGTGTTTGTGTAATGTAGGGGGTCGTGTTTTAGGGTTTAGGGCCGTGCAGTGGTGTTTGGGTAGTGTAGGGGGTCGTGCTGGGGGTAGTGTTTTTGAGTTTAGAGTAGTGCAGGTGTGTTTGGGTAGTCAAGGGGTTGTGCTGGGGGTAGTGTTTTAGGGTTTAGGGTAGTGCAGTTGTGTTTAGGTAGTGAAGGGGGTCATGCTGGGGGTAGTGTTTTAGGGTTTAGGGTTTAGGGTAGTGCAGTGGTGTTTGTGTAGTGTAGGGGGTTGTGCTGTGGGTAGATTTAGGGTTTAGGGTAGTGCAGTGGTGTTTGGGTAGTGTAGGGAGTCGTGCTGGTGGTAGTGTTTTAGGGTTTAGGGTAGTGCAGTTATGTTTGGGTAGTGTAGGGTGTCGTGCTGGGGGTAGTGTTTTAGGGTTTAGGGTAGTGCAGTGGTGTTTGGGTAGTGAAGGGGGTAGTGTTTTAGGGTTTAGGGTAGTGTGCCCAACCAGCCACAATATCCGTGGACAAAGGGGATCCTGACTCTTTGGAATGCTCTGTCAATTGAATAATTTGGGTCAAGGGCCCTACTACGTCCAAGACCTATCAATTCCTTTCTTGGGATCCCTCATATACTTGGAGAAAAAGGTACATAGTTTCTCATCAATTTCAGGCGTGTGTGCCACCTTCCCCTTCAGTGAGGGCCTGGGGCATTCTCCCCTCATCCTATTCCTGACCTCCCTTTCAAGGGGTTGATGGATTTTCCCCACCACATACTCTGCCACTTTGGCGTCAGGTGTCCATTCCGCTGACCTAGGATGGTAAATTTGGGTAGGCTCGAACATGTCCGAGTGGACCCCGTCCCCAACCGGGAACTGAGAGGAGTGGGACTCTGGACGCCAGGGACGCCCCGAGTCCTTATCCTCATCGGAAGAGAAATCATCCTCCGATACACCCTCTCCCTCTAAGGGAAACCCGCCGTCGGGGTCTACAATAGTGGTGACAGTGTCGCAATTTTCTCCGGGCTCCTCCTCCTCCCGGCAGGGTGCATGTCTTAGCGTTTGTGCACTCTTGAGGAAGGTCTCCGTAAGTTTATCAAATCCTTCCAAGTGCCCCGCGTTATGCTTAACGGCCCTTTTATTCCCCATCTGGGAGCTACTGGGACCCGCCACCACCAGATCTGGGTCACTGAACACCCCAGGGATGCTTTTCGCCAGCTTATCAACCTGATCCCTAAGAGGAGCCAGCGCCCTAGAAATAGCCAGAGAGAGGGCTTGGTCCACTGCTGGAGGGAGAAGTTGGGGGGCCATTCCTCCTCCACTTCCTGGTAGGAGGAGTAAAAATGGTCTTCTGGAGAAGACATGATAGCAGAGGGTGTGAGCACAAAACAAATGCCCTTAAAATCCTTAAGGCAGCCCCCTCGCCACCAGGTGGCGCTGGTCACTAACGTGGCCGTGTGGGGAAATCACCGCGTAGCGGTGTCAAAATTAGGCGAGGGTTGGTCGGGAATCAAGCGGACACTAAAGGAGTGACCAGATTCCCAAACGCGCGTAAAGACCAGCGGGAGCGCTCGACGGAGCTGCCTCGCTCGGACCAGACGCGCCTGACAGGATCTCACCGCACGCAGAGCACACAGCGGGAGAAACTGCGAGGGGGAGAACGCGCTCGGGCAAGAGCCTGCTGCGCAGGGAATATGAAACAATACCGAGGAAATAATGCTAATAACGTGCACAAGAAACCTTTATACAAACAGCAACAACGTCAGATTAAGCCAAGAATGTAAGGAATGCACTTAACTGACGAGCAGTGAAGAAAGAGGAAGTGGAAGGGACGTCACGATATTATATACGATGGACTGTGATATGA
Source organism: Calotriton arnoldi (assembly GCA_963921515.1). NCBI lineage: Eukaryota > Metazoa > Chordata > Amphibia > Caudata > Salamandridae > Calotriton > Calotriton arnoldi. The sequence goes on from CAWUFW010022560.1 coordinate 67,136, forward strand.
TTCGACTATAGTTGCCTTGGAGACTACCCCCTAATGGTTCATGGGTTGTGTAGTCTTTTGTTTAATGATTGTTGTGTTACGTTTTCTTTGAACTGCTATGCAAATAAAGTGAGGAAAGATATGCATAATCCTCGCCTCCGTCCTGCCATAGAATTCATTAAACTTTATTTGATCTGATTTAGAAACATAGATCATAAAAGTGTACATAAAAACAGTAAATCCTCTTTCCTAATACAATACAGTGAGAATTAATTAAAACCAGTAGGTAAAAACGGGTGTTACAAAGCCCGGTTCAGAGCAACTTCAGGTTAACAGAATCGTAAAGGTCAATGTTTCGCAAGATCAATCTCATGTACTTCTTGCAAAATACGCAATAAGGGGTCCAAGTAAGATGTAACGCTCCAATACCTGACCAGTTTGCACTATATAAAACTGCAGAAAAACTAAAAATAAAAAGTGTTTTGCACACTTCTGTCATTGGGCTAGATGTGGGCTACATCTGGGTGATATTTGTGCTACATTTGGGCTCTTTTTTCTCTGGTGGCCATCTTGGGAGACTTATTTGTTATGAAGTTTCCTAATTTTGTCATTTACTGCAGTCTCCTCAGTAGGAAATGCTTTCAGTTTTTTACTTTGATTCCATCAAGAAGGCATTCAGATGTGTCACACATTTGCCATAAATTCAGAATGTTAGCACTCTAGTTGTTCATTAGATCACTGTAGTAAAGCTACTGCTCACCAGGGAGTTAACTGGAAGTCTACTGCTGGTATTGAAAGTGATTGTTTCAGTCTGCATGTCAGAATTTTCTAATGAAATAGAAGAGGATTTGAGATCTCACTTAAAACATGCCCTAAATTTTCTTTCTGCAGCACTAACCATAATTTCTATGGCAAAATGAACCCCCTCATTTTGTTCCTTTTTAAATTAAATGTTTTAAGTGTTACCAGTCTATTCCAATCAAGATGGCTTCAGGTGTGCCATACTTTTGTCATAAGTAAGGCTGTTAGCACTCTAGTTGTTCTTTAGAACACTCTGGGAAGCTGCAGTAGAACACAAAGGCATCAACTGACAGGCTGCTCCTGTTGAAATATAACAGGAAGATATTTGAGATCTCACTTAAAACATGTCCTAATTTTTCTTTCTACAGCACTAACCATATTTTCTATGGCAAAATGAACCCCCTCATGTTGTTCCTTTTTAAATTAAATGTTTTAAGTGTTACCAGTTTATTCCAATCAAGATGGCTTCAGGTGTGCCATACTTTTGTCATAAGTAAGACTGTTAGCGCTCTAGTTGTTCTTTAGAACACTCTGGGAAGCTGCAGTAGAACACAAAGGCATCAACTGACAGGCTGCTCCTGTTGAAATATAACAGGAAGATATTTGAGATCACACTTGAAACATGTCCTAATTTTTCTTTCTACAGCACTAACCATAATTTCTATGACAAAATGAACCCCATCATTTTGTTCCTTTTTAAATTAAATGTTTTAAGTGTTACCAGTTTATTCCAATCAAGATGGCTTCAGGTGTGCCATACTTTTGTCATAAGTAAGGCTGTTAGCACTCTAGTTGTTCTTTAGAACACTCTGGGAAGCTGCAGTAGAACACAAAGGAATCAACTGACAGTCTCTGCCCTTGTTGGATGTACATGTTTTACTGAGAATGTCAGACTTCATTCTCACATGACTGAGAAAGATAATGTGAATTTCCAGAAAATATGCTCTCATTTTAGCTTCTGGAGCACCTTCAAAAACTCTATGGGACAAGCATATGAAAATAGTTTTCTCTCAAACATGATTCATGATATCCCAGCAGAAGGTTTTTCACAGGGTAAAATCACCTTAGAACACACCACAATTCCTGAAATTAGTATGGTACCATCAACAAATGAATTCTAATGTAACTAAAGTCTGTTATCACCCTTTATAGTTCTCCTTTTGGTAACCCTCAAAATCTTCGATTCACTACAATGCATTTCAATGGGGTACTATCATTTATATTGGTCCCAAGATGGCTGCCAGCAATTCCAGGATGAAGTGCTGACAGCCAATTAGATCTCACGATGACATGTGTGGTTAGGCTCCGCCCAGATATATATGTGTTTTTACTTTTGATTTACTCAGGAACTACTGAACGGATTTAAACCATTTAACAAAAAGGGTTCTTTCTGAACCAAGAACTACCTCTTTGCCAAATTTGGTGTAATTCCGTTCAGCAGTTCGGGCTGTAGCCTTGCATAAAGTTTCCTATGGGAAATTGATTTTTTGACTCTTATTTTTTGAATTTCTCCGCAGCTACTGAACGGATTTACACCATTTAAAAAAAGGTCGCTTTCTGAACCAAGCGCTACCTTTTTGCCAAATTTTGTGTAATTCCGTTCAGCAGTTCGGGCTGTAGCCGTGTCTAAAATTTCCTATGGGAATTAACATGGAGAAAACATGTTTTGGGACCCCCCTTTTTTCTCGGCCCCCGCTTGCTGAATCACCCCGAAACTTTCAGGATAGGAGCAGAGCGGAGCGCCCCACGAGTTTTGAAAATTTCGCGAAGATTCATTAACCGGCGCCAAAGTTATTGGAAATAGAATGTTGCGAATTTCCTATGGAAAATAGGTTCTACCTATAACTATCTACTGGCGACCGCCAGTAGATAATATATATATATATATTATCTACTGGCGGTCGCCAGTAGATAGTTATAGTTAGGACCTATTTTCCATAGGAAATCCGCAACATTCTATTTGAAATAACGTTGGCGCCGGTTGACGAATCTTCGCGAAAGCTTCCAACTTGTTGGGGCGCTCCGGTCCGCTCCTATCCTGAAAGTCTCGGGAGATTCGTCAGCGGGGCCGAGAAAAAGGGGGGTCCCAAAACGCATTTTCCCCATTCATTTTTCCATAGGAACCGTTCATCGCGGCTACAGCTCGAACTGCTGAACGGAATTACACCAAATTTGGCAAAGAGGTAGCCCTTGGTTCAGTGTCGTGCCTTTTGCTTAAATGGTGTAAATCTGTTCAGTAGTTTCTGAGAAAATCACAAGTAAAATCACATATATATCTATGGCCGAGTAGGGTCCGCGTACCCTGAGCGCACCCTGCGCGCACCGTCCCGATCACGAGCTGCATGGTAATTGGCTGTCAACTGGCTGTCAACACTCCAAATCAGGAAGTGTTGGCAGCCATTTTGTCCCTCGGTAGAACCGAGGCACAGAAACAAGTGCACAAAACGCACAAAGGGGGCAGGGTAGAAACACCTTGACCCCCTAGGTCTGCTCAGGGGGTCCCACAAGGACCCCCTGGGCAGAAAAAAGCATTTTTTTTTTTTAAATCGGCAGGATGCGCTTAGGGTGCGCGGATCTCGCCGATAAAAAAAAAAATTGAAGCGCGGTCTCCCGCGCTTCGATGCTAATTTGCCCCCGGTGGGCCAAGTCCCGGGGGCATGCGGGGGTGGGTTTATATTTAATGTGGGGGCCTCTAAGGCTCCCCAAGCCCCGGGGACCGTCACCCCCCGGGCCTTTAAAAATAAATGGTGCGGGAGGACTATCGGCCCTCCCGCAGCCCCGGGGACCGCCACCTCCCGGGGCTTCTTTTTTTTATTTAAAAATTAACCTGTGTGGGGGGGCTCATGCCCCCCCACATGCCCCGGGGACCGTCACCTCCCGGGGCACTAAATATTTCAATATGGGGGTCCGTTACGGACCCCCGAGCCCCGGGACCACCACCTCCCCGGGGCTGTGCAAAGGTTGGGAGGGGGCCGCGCGGCCCCCCTCCTGGAGCCCTTGATGGCCCTGGGGACTGCCACTCCCCAGGGCCAGCTCCTGCAGTGTCCTGGGGTGCCTACCCCCGGGACACTGTAGTTTGCGGCTCCCGTCCTGTCATAGCAAACTACTTTGGATATTGGAAGCGAGAGCAGGGAAACCTGCTCTCGCTTCCAATATCCAAAGCACATTGCTTTTCCACATGGGGAGCTGCATGTTAGCAGCTCCCCATGTGGAAAAGCAATGCCGGCTCCCGCAGGACGCGGGGAGCCGGCATGGTCCGTGGGGGAGTTGGGGTCCCCCCACGGACCCCAAAGGATAGGGCCAGCCCCGGGGGATGGGGTCCCCGGGGCAAGTAGTGGCCCAGGAGGGGGGCAACGCGGCCCCCCTCCCCAAAAATTATAAAAAATAAAATTTAAAATAAATAAATAAAGGTCGGCCCCGGGGGATGGGGGCCTTAGGAGGGGGGCCATGCAGTCCCCCTACATGAAAAATAAAATAAGGTGGCAATGACCCGGGGGATGGGGTCCCCGGGTCGAAATTGGCCATGGGAGGGGGGCCCACGCGGTCCCCTTCCCGTACCTTTTTTTAAAAAAAAATAAAAGGGGGTCAGGCCCTGGGTGATGAGGTCCCCAGGGCCCAAAATAATTACAAAGAAGGGGGGCCACACAGCCCCCTTTTAAAAAAAAAATCAACAAAAAAAATCCGGCATCGCGCCGGAGGCCACGCCCCTCCTTGTCAGCATTCTGCAAACGCGCCCCTGGCGCGTTTGCAGAGGGGAACGAATTCCCCTTGAATACTGGGGGTCCCTGGGGGCCAACTAGCCCACCAGGAACCTCCAGTATGCACCAGGGTGCTGCGTTGCAGAGAGGTGTTCTGAGGCCACGCCCCTTTTTACACCTCTCTGCAACACAGCTCTGTGGTGCTTAATGGAGGTAGCTGGTGGGCTAGTTGCACCCCAGGGACCCTCAGGATTCAAGGGGAGTTACTCCCCCGACTTAAAACGCGCCAGGGGGCGCGTTTGCAGAGTGGTGAAGGGAGGGGGCGGGGCTTGAGGTGATATGTGTGCAAACAGGCCCCGTGGCGCGTTTTAAGATGGGGAATTAAATCCCCTTCAATCCTGAGGGTCCCTGGGGGCCAACTAGCCCACCAGGTTCCTCCAGTAAGCGCCACGGAGCTGCGTTGCAGAGTGTTGTAAAAAGGGGCGTGGCCTCTGAACACCACTCTGCAACACAGCTCTCTGGCGCATACTGGAGGTATCTGGTGGGCTAGTTGGCCCCTAGGGACCCTCGGGATTGAGGAGGAATTCATTCTCCAACTTAAAACACGCCACAGGGCGTGTTTGCAGACATGTCACCTCAGGCCCCACCCCCTTCCTTCACCATTGTGCAAATATTCCTCTAAAATCAGCCGAACTACGAATTCCGATTTACTCACCTGTTATCAGGAGAGACCTCAGTGCTGTATCTTTGAGCCTAGTACTGATCCTGAAAAGTAATTTTAACCGTACTTACCAGTAACTTGAATTTCCTTCCATAGGCTAACATTGACTGGTTTCACTTGGAAATTCTTCTAAGTGTGGAGTTTTGGAACTTTATAATATTCATCTAAAATCAGCCGAACTACGAATTCCGATTTACTCACCTGTTATCAGGAGAGAACCCAGTGCTGCATCTTTTAGCCAAGTACTGATCCTGAAAAGTAATTTTAACCGTACTTACCAGGAACTTCAATTTCCTTCCATAGGCTAACTTTGACTGGTTTCACTTGGAAATTCTTCTAAGTGTGCAGTTTTGGAACTTTATAATATTCCTCTAAAATCAGCCGAACTACGAATTCCGATTTACTCACCTGTCATCAGGAGAGAACCCAGTGCTGCATCTTTTAGCCCAGCACTGACCTTGAAAAGTAATTCTAACCGTACTTACCAGTAACTTGAATTTCCTTCCATAGGCTAACATTGACTGGTTTCACTTGGAAATTCTTCTAAGTGTGGAGTTTTGGAACTTTATAATATTCCTCTAAAATCAGCCGAACTACGAATTCCGATTTACTCACCTGTTATCAGGAGAGAACCCAGTGCTGCATCTTTTAGCCCAGCACTGACCCTGAAAAGTAATTCTAACCGTACTTACCAGTAACTTGTATTTCCTTCCATAGGAATCCATTGTCTGGTTTTCAGCAGAAAAGTTTCAAAGTGTCAATTTTCACAAACTACAAATATTCCTTAAAAATCGCCTGTATGACTTAAACGCATTCTTTCAACTGTTTACAGGAGATGCACCAGTGCTGGATCCAGGATCCACCACTGAGTAAGAAAAAGTAACGATAACACTACTTACCTGCTAAGTGAATTTCCTCCCATAGGATAACATTGGTGATTCTATGTGAAAAAGTTTCTAAGTGTCAACTTTTAAAATACAATAATATTCCTTAAAAATCAGTACTGTAACCAAAACGCTTTTACTCAACTGTTTACAGGAGATGTCCCAGGACTGAATCTAGGATCCAGTCCTGTGGTTAGAAAAGTAATCCATAAAGTAACTAATTGCATTTAACTTGAAATTCACATTGAGCTCAATGTTGCATTGTGTTTGAAATTGTGTTGCCTATTGCAACAACTGTAACTACTGTACTTAAAAGTCTATTGCCTATTTGCAAAGAATTTAAACTAAAGTAATACATTCTGAGAAAGTATATTTTGTAATGTAATGTATAATGTAATTACAATGTAATTTAAAAAAGAAATAGTTTAAAAAAATGTAGAAAATCAGTATCAAAAAAATAAATATAACAATTAATACATTTGAAAATTGTCATTTACAAAACCTTGGAAATTCACTGAAAAAAACCATAGGTTTCAGACATGTTATAGTTAGGAATTAGCATTTAAAAAACCTTTGAAATTCACTGAAAAACCATAGGTTTCAGGCACGTTATAGTTAGAAATTAGCATTTAAAAAACCTTTGAAATTCACTGAAAAAACCATAGGTTTCAGACACGTTATAGTTAGAAATTTGCATTTAAAAAACCTTTGAAATTCACTGAAAAAAACATAGGTTTTAGGGACAGTTATAGTTAGTTGGACATTTCACTCGTACAAAACCATAGAAATTCCCCCGTTATAGTTAGTTCAGCTAACTATAACTCGCGCCCCGCAATGCACTGCTGATGACGTCACATATTACATCACTCATGACATGGTCAGTGACATCACTGATGACATCACTGATGACATCTCAAATGACATCACTGATGACATCATCCATGTGATTATTTCATGCATCTTCTCACACCCTAATATAACTTTTGATACACCCACTCTAAATTACAGACTGCCATTCGCAAAACCATACACACTCCAATACCAATAACTACATACCCACTCACTGATTCTTAGGTCTACACACACACACACACATCTACTCACTCACCCGTCCAGTCACTCATACTTACAGTCACTCAGTACAGGACTATCATATGCACTCATACACCTATATAAACACTCACACACCGCCACTCATCCATAGAGGTACTCACACACCTAGTCAGTCATGCAAAAAATTAATCACACACCCATTTACTCACCTATACAGTTAAACACACACCAGCTCACTTACTCATACAAATACTAGCACATTGTTACGCTCTTATACAATAACTGATACAAGCACACACACATCCATACAGCCACTCTCACAATCACACACTCTCACTTATAGCCATTTCAAAAACTCTAACACACATATATACTGCCTTTTACATATGTAGTTACTCGCACATGTACCACTGAGATATACATTCACTCACTAACACACCCATACACACACTCACCCACCCAAGCAGTCCATCACAGATGCACTCTTGAAATCATGCACCCAGTGAATCACCCACTCACACATCTATGTACAGAGTCACACACACCCCACCCACACAAACACTCAGGCAGCCATACAGATACTCAGAGAACCAATCAATAACCCATATAGACACTCATGTAGCTATTCGCAAATCCATGCATCCACTTACACACCAACAAACAGACGGATACAGACATTCACACAGTTTAGTCACTAACCCATGCATTCAGTAAGATACGTTTAATCACTCACTTGTAGAGTCAGTCACTCACGTACTAAATCATCCATTCAGACACTTATACACCCACTCATTCTTCAATACGCCTTTCCCTATATATATTAAACATATTTAAACTTTACAGAAACACACAGTCACTGGATGATGTCATCAGTGATGTCATTTGAGATGTCATCAGTGATGTCATCAGTGATGTCACTGACCATGTCATGAGTGATGTAATATGTGACGTCATCAGCAGTGCATTGCGGGCGCGAGTTATAGTTAGCTGAACTAACTATAACGGGGGAATTTCTATGGTTTTGTACGAGTGAAATGTCCAACTAACTATAACTGTCCCTAAAACCTATGTTTTTTTCAGTGAATATATATATATATATTACCTACAGGCGGTCGCCAGTAGGCAGTTATAGTTAGGACCTAGTTTCCATAGGAAAAGTGTTTTTTGTTTTCCCAATAACTTTGGCGCCGGTTGACGAATCTTCGCGTTTTCCCCATGTTATTTTCCATAGAGAACTTTAGACAAAGCTACAGCCCGAACTGCTGAACGTAATTACACCAAATTTGGCAAAAAGGTAGGTCTTGGTTCAGAAAGAGTCCTTTTTGTTAAATGGTGTAAATCCGTTCAGTAGTTTTTGAAATATTAAAGGAAAAAGAAAGGAAAAAGAAATATCGATATCTGGGCGGAGCCTAACCACACATGTTATCGTGAAATCTGATTGGCTGTCAGCACTTCATCCAGGAAATGCTGGCAGCCATCTTGGGACTAGGTTGAACCAGAGTCATAAGAAAGCAGTTAAACAAAGATGAAAAACAAGAAAAGGGGGCAGGGTAGGAACACCCTGACCCCCTAGGCCTGCTCAGGGGGTCCCACAAGGACCCCCAGCCCAAAAACATTTTAAGAAACGTCCGATTTCGCGCTGGGTGTGCGAATCCGGAAGAAAAAAGAAAAAACAAGCATTGGCATCGCCAATAGGTCTCGCCGTTGGGACCTTATAAGTGTTTAGCCAGAGGTATTGGCAATGTTTCTAAGGTATGTTGTAGAGAGAGAGAGAGAGAGACTGACTGAATGAGGGAGAGACTGACTGACTGAGAGAGAGACTGACTGACAGAGAGAGACTGCCTGACAGAGAGAGACTGACAGAGAGAGAGAGACTGACAGAGAGAGAGAGAAAGACTGACTGAGAGAGAGACTGACTGAGAGAGAGAGAGACTGAACGACAGAGAGAGACTGACTAACAGAGAGACTGAATGAATGAGAGAGAGACTGACAGAGAAAGAGAGACTGACAGAGAGAGAGAGACTGACTGAGAGAGAGAGACTGACTGAGAGAGAGAGAGACTGACTGACTGAGAGAGAGACTGACAGAGAGAGAGATACTGACAGAGAGAGAGAGACTGACTGACTGAGAGAGAGAGATACTGACTGACTGAGGTAGAGAGAGACTGACTGACTGAGAGAGACTGACTGACAGAGAGACTGACTGACAGAGAAACTGACTGACTGAGAGAGAGAGACTGACTGAGAGGGAGAGACTGACTGACAGAGAGACTGACTGACAGAGAGACTGACTGACTGAGAGAGAGACTGACTGAGAGAGAGACTGACTGACAGAGAGAGACTGACTGACAGAGAGAGACTGACTGACAGAGAGAGAGACTGACTGAGAGAGAGACGAACAGAGAGAGAGACTGACTGACTGAGAGACTGACTGACTGAGAGAGAGACTGACTGAGAGAGAGAGACTGACTGACAGAGAGAGAGACTGACTGAGAGAGAGACAGACTAAGAGAGTGACTGACTGAGAGAGACTGACTGACTGAGAGACTGACTGACTGAGACTGACAGAGAGAGAGAGAGACTGACTGACAGAGAGACTGACTGAATGAGAGAGAGACTAACTGACAGAGAGAGACTGACTGAGAGAGCGAGAGACTGACTAAGAGAGAGAGAGACTGACTGACAGAGAGAGACTGACTGAGAGAGACTGACTGAGAGAGACTGACTGAGAGAGACTGACAGAGAGAGAGACTGACTGACAGAGAGAGAGACTGACTGACTAAGAGAGAGACTGACTGAGAGAGAGACTGACAGACTGACAGAGAGACTGACTGACAGAGAGACTGACTGACAGAGAGACTGACTGACTGAGAGAGACTGACTGACTGAGACTGACAGAGAGAGAGACCCTGACTGACAGAGAGAGAGACTGACTGAGAGATAGACTGACTGACTGAGAGAGAGACTGACTGAGAGAGAGACTGACTGAATGAGAGAGAGACTGACTGAGAGAGACTGACTAACTGAGAGAGACTGACTGACTCAGAGAGACTGACTGACAGAGAGAGAGACTGACTGACTGGGAGAGACTGACTGACTGAGAGAGAGACTGACTGACTGAGAGAGCCTGACTGACTGAGAGAGACTGACTGACTGAGAGAGACTGACTAAGAGAGAGACTGACTGACTGAGAGAGACTGACTGACAGAGAGAGAGACTGACTGACTGAGAGAGAGACTGACTGACTGAGAGAGACTGACTGAGAGAGACTGACTTACTGAGAGAGACTGACTGACAGACAGACTGACTCAGAGAGACTGACTGACAGAGAGAGAGACTGACTGACAGAGAGAGACTGACTGACTAAGAGAGACTGACTGACTGAGAGAGAGACTGACTGACTGAGAGAGACTGACTGAGAGAGAGACTGACTGACTGAGAGGGAGACTAACTGACTGAGAGAGAGACTGACTGACTGAGAGAGAGAGACTGACTGACTGAGAGAGAGACTGACTGACTGAGAGAGACTGAATGACAGAGAGACTGACTGACAGAGAGACTGACTGACAGAGAGACTGACTGACAGAGAGAGAGACTGAGAGAGAGACTGACTGACAGAGAGAGACTGACTGACAGAGAGACTGACAGAGAGAGAGACTGACAGAGAGAGAGAGAGACTGACTGAGAGAGATACTGACTGACAGACAGACTGACTGAGAGAGAGAGAGAGAGAGAGAGAGAGAGAGAGAGACTGATAGAGAGAGAGAGACTCACTGACAGAGAGAGACTGACTGACAGAGAGAGACTAACAGAGAGAGAGAGACTGACAGAGAGAGAGACTGACTGACTGAGAGAGTCTGACTGACAGAGAGAGACTGACTGACTGAGATAGAGACTGACTGACAGAGAGAGAAAGACTGACAGAGAGACTGATTGACTGAGAGAGACTGACTGACTGAGAGAGACTGACTGACTGAGAGAGAGACTGACTGACAGAGAGAGACTGACTGACAGAGAGAGATACTGACTGACCGAGAGAGTGACTGACTGACTGACAGAGAGACTGACTGACTGAAAGAGAGACTGACTGACAGAGAGACTCTGACAGAGAGAGAGAGAGACTGACTGACTGACAGAGAGACAGACTGACTGACAGAGAGACTGACTAAGAGAGAGACTGACTGACAGAGAGACACTGACTGAGAGAGAGAGAGACTGACTGACAGAGAGAGACTGACTGAGAGAGAGAGAGAGAGAGAGAGAGAGACTGACTGAGAGAGAGAGAGACTGACTGACAGAGAGAGAGACTGACAGAGAGAGAGAGCCTGACTGACTGAGAGAGACTGACTGACTGAGAGAGACTGACTGACTGAGAGAGACTGACAGAGAGAGAGAGAAACTGACTGACAGAGAGACTGACTGACTGAGAGAGAGACTGACTGACAGAGAGAGACTGACTGACGGAGACTGACTGACAGAGAGAGAGACTGAGAGAGAGACTGACTGACTGAGACTGACAGAGAGAGAGAGACTGACTGACAGAGAGAGAGACTGACTGACTGAGAGAGAGACTGACTGACAGAGAGACTGACTGACAGAGAGAGACTGACTGACTGAGAGAGAGACGGATTGACAGAGAGAGAGACTGACTGACTGAGAGAGACTGACTGAGAGAGACTGACTGACTGAGAGAGAGACTGGCTGACTGAGAGAGACTGACTGACTGAGAGAGAGACTGACTGACTGAGAAAGAGACTGACTGACAGAGAGAGAGACTGACTGACAGAGAGAGAGAGACTGACTGAGAGAGACTGACTGAGTGAGAGAGACTGACTGAGTGAGAGAGACTGACTGAGAGAGAGACTGACTGACTTGAGAGAGACTGACTGAGAGAGAGAGACTGACTGACAGAGAGAGAGACTGACTGACAGGGAGAGAGACTGACTGACTGAGAGAGAGACTGACTGACTCAGAGAGACTGACTGACTCAGAGAGAGACTGACTGACTGAGAGAGAGACTGACTGACTGAGAGAGAGAGTGACTGACAGAGAGAGATTGACTGACTGAGAGAGAGAGAGACTGACTGACTGAGAGAGAGACTGACTGACTGAGAGAGAGACTGACTGACAGAGAGAGAGACTGACTGACAGAGAGAGATACTGACTGACTGACAGAGAGAGAGGAAAACCTGCTCTCGCTACAATGAAGCAAAGCAGGATTGCATGTCAGCAGCTCCCCTTGCTAAAAAGCAATGCCGGCTCCCGCAGTAGGCGGGCAGCCGGCGGGACCGTGGAGGCATTGGGGCTCCCCCCATGGTCCCCAACACAAAGGGCAGGCCCCGGGGGATGGGATCCCCGGGCCAGAAGTGGCCCAGGAGGGGGGCCATGCAGCCACCCTTCAATATTAAAATTTAAAAAAAATAAAAAAATAAAGAGGCACAGCCCCGGGGATGGGGTCCCCAGGGCCAATAGAGGCCTAAGGAGGGGGGCCACACAGCCCCCCTCCTTAAAAAATTAAAAACAAACAAAACAAAATGTGGCCATGCCCCGGGGGATGGGGTCCCCGGGGCCGAAACTGGCCTCAGGAAGGGGGCCGCACGGCCCCCTTCCCGTTTGTTTTTTAAATGTAAAAAAAAGAGCAGTCCCTGGGGGATGGGGTCCCCAGGGCCCCAAGTAATGTAAAAGAAGGGGGGCCACACAGCCCCCCATGTAAAAAAAAAAAAAAAAACGGCATCGCTCCGGAGGCCCTGCCCCCTCCCTGTAGCACTCAGCAAACGCGCCCCCTGGTGCGTTGTAAGTTGGAGAATTAATTCCCCTTGAATACTGAGGGTCCCTGGGGGCCAACTAGCCCACCAGGTACCTCCAGTATGTGCTATAGAGCTGCGTTGCAGAGAGGTGTTCTGAGGCCACGCCCCTTTTTACACCTTTCTGCAACACAGCTCTGTGGCGCTTACTGGAGGTACCTGGTGGGCTAGTTGGCCCCCAGGGACCCTCAGGACTCAAGGGGAATTAATCCTCCAATTTACAACATGCCAGGGGGCGCGTTTGCACAGTGGTGCAGGGAGGGGGCAGGGCCTGACATAGCAAGTGTGCAAACGCGCCCCCTGGCACATTGTAAATTGGGGGATTAGTCCCTTCAATCCTGAGGGTCCTCGGGCCAACTAGCCCACCAGGTACCTCCAGTAAGCACCACAGAGCTGCGTTGCAGAGAGGTGGTCTGAGGCCACGCCCCTTTTTACACCTCTCTGCAACGCAGCTCTGTAGTACTTACTGGAGGTACCTGGTGGGCTAGTTGGCCCCCAGGGACCCTCAGGATTCAAGGGGACTTAATCCCCCAACTTACAATGCGCCAGGGGGCGCGTTTGCACAGTGGTGCAGGGAGGGGGCGGGGCTTGACATAACAAGTGTGCTAACGTGCCCCCTGGCGCGTTGTAAATTGGGGGATTAAGTCCTCTTCAATCCTGAGGGTCCCTGGGGGCCAACTAGCCCACCATGTACCTCCAGTAAGCGCCACAGAGCTGCGTTACAGAGAGGTGGTCTGAGGCCACGCCCCTTTTTACACCTCTCTGCAACACAGCTCAGTGGCGCTTAATGGAGGTACCTGGTGGCCTAGTTGTCCCCCAGGGACCCTCAGGATTCAAGGGGACTTAATCCCCCAACTTAGAACATGCCAGGGGGCGCGTTTGCAGAGTGCTGCAGGGAGGGGTTGGGGCCTGATATAACAAGTTAGCAATCCTGCTGTGTGGGACTTACTGGAGGTAATAAAAGGGGTATTTGGCCCCCAAGGTTGACGTTGGGGGCTAACTATCCCTCCTGTTACTTCCGCTAAATCTCACACAGTGGGATTGCTAAAAGGTGTTTGAAGGCCACGCTCACCTTTCTCCACCACTCTGCAAACGCGACTGCTATGTTATAGTTAGAAATTAGCATTTAAAAAACCTTTGAAATTCACTGAAAAAACCATAGGTTTCAGGGACGTTATAGTTAGAAATTAGCATTTAAAAAACCATTGAAATTCACTGAAAAAACCATAGGTTTCAGGCACATTATAGTTAGAAATTAGCATTTAAAAAACCTTAGAAATTCACTGAAAAAAACATAGGTTTCAGGGACGTTATAGTTAGTTGGACATTTCACTCATACAAAACCATAGAAATTCCGCCGTTATAGTTAGTTCAGCTAACTATAACTCGCGCCCCGCAATGCACTGCTGATGACGTCACATATTACATCATTCATGACATGGTCAGTGACATCACTGATGACATCAATGATGACATCTCAAATGACATCACTGATGACATCACTGATGACATCATCCACGTGAAAATCTGATGCACCTCCTCACACTCTAATATAACCTTTGATACAGCCACTGTAAAATACAGACTACCATTTTCGAAACCATCGACACACCAATACCAGTTACTACATACGCACTCACTGATTCCTAGGTCTACACACACATCCACTCATTCACCCATACAATCACTCATACATGCAGTCACTCATCAATACAACACTATCATATGCACTCATACACCTATACAGACACTCACACACCACCACTCATCCAGAGTTACTCACACACCTAGTCAGTCATGCAAAGAATCAATCACACTTCCATTTACTGGCCTATACAGTTATACACACACACCACATCACTTATTCAAACAGAACCAAACGCATACTTACTCTCTTATACAATCTCTGATACAAGTACACACTCATCCATACAGCCACTCTCACAATCACTGACTCTCACGTATAGTCATTTATATACTCCAACTCTCACATACATTGCCTTTTACATATGTAGTTACTTGGACATGTAACACTGAGACATCCATTCACTCACCAACACACCCATACACACACTCACCCACCCATACAGCTGTTTCCACATGCACTCTTGAACCCATACACCCAGTGAATCAACCACTCAAACATCTACGTACAGAGTCACACACCTCCCACCCACCCATACACACACTCAGGCACCCATACAAATACTCAGGCAACCAATCGATAACCCATATAGACACTCATGTAGCTACTGACCAACCCATGCAGCAGCTTATACAACAACAGACAGACTGATACAGACATTCACACAGTTTAGTCACTAACCCATGCATTCAGTAAGACACATGTAATCACTCACTTAAACAGTCAGTCACGCACCTACTAAATCCTCCATCCAGACACTTATACACCCACTCATTCTTCAATACACCTTGGTATATATATAATACATATTTAAACTTTAGAGAAACACACAGTCACTGGATGATGTCATCAGTGATGTCATCAGTGATGTCATTTGAGATGTCATCAGTGATGTCATCAGTGATGTCACTGACCATGTCATGAATGATGTAATATGTAACGTCATCAGCAGTGCATTGCGGGGGCGCGAGTTATAGTTAGCTGAACTAACTATAACGGCGGCATTTCTATGGTTTTGTACAAGTGAAATGTCCAACTAACTATAACGCCCCTGAAACCTATGGTTTTTTCAGTGAATATATATATAAATATCCCGTCCACTCTTCCCGTCAATGGTTACCACTCACCTCACAGTGATGGGTGCTCACAGCTCGAGAGGACGGGCTCTGAAAACATCTCTTCCCAAAAAGACGCTGGGCACTTAAGGCTTCTTATTCTTTGATAATTTATTTTTAATTATCACATGCAACCTCCAGCTGACAAAGGCGTTTCGGCTCCCTGGCCTTTGTCAATGTCAGCTCCCCTCAGTGGTAACATGTATTAAATCTAACATCCACAATCATGATTGGCAGAATGTCATGACATATGCATAAACACAAACAGAGGACTATCACTGAAACTCATTTGTGATTAGTCGTGAATACGGTGCCCATTTTGTAATTGCAATGGTTTCTCAGATATATAAATGTAAATGTAAATATCTGGCGGGTATAATCCATGATTTTTTATGAATAATTACCTCTCAATGTTCCTACTTATATCCTCGCAAATTACCATCCATCATATGTCTCCAAAAACAGCCATGTCTGTACAATGAATTTGTAGAATCAACTTTCATAGTTTGAATCCATGATTGAATCTCAATTCATACATTAGTTAATCCAACTGTCATAATGTGGACGGTGTGAGAAGTTGGCCTGGCATATGCTGTCCACTAATTATAGTGGGCACCTTGCACCAGTCCAAATCGACTCTTATGGTAGGTAGGTTAAAGACAACCTTATTGAAAGCTATCCTAGTGGTAGCTATGGAGAGCAGCCTTCAGGCTAAGTCTTGAAGGAATGTAAAGCAGCTTGTTTTACCAGTCTATAATCTCTTGAGTGACCAAATGAAAGAGCACCACACCAGGTATATATTCAAAATATATGTATTTATTACTAAACACACCCCTCTAGTCTCTTTATGAGGCTAGAGTTCGAAGTACATAGGTTATAAGATCTTAAATCACAGTAATAGCACAAATACACGTTTGGGCCCTAGGGGCGTACCAAACCATATACCAATAAAGTGGTATGCGAACCACGACTGAACTAGACACTAGGCCTAGAGCCTCTAGAAGTGCTTGGACCACAAGGAACCACCCAAGGTAGTGACACAGGGGACCCACGGGAGACGCGTGCAGTGTAAATACACAACCGCGATACGCCATTAACTTCTATGGAGAAAGTCGGGATCGGGAAAATAGAGGAAAGGGACACTTAAAAGAGGACTAGGACAAAACCCTTTGAGATCTAGGACTTTGAAGAGTCTCTACCCACGGGAGCACCGGAGTACTCGTGTTACCTCACCCAGGGAAGCCGGGTGCATAGGTGCCTTTCGGGGTCG
Source organism: Calotriton arnoldi (assembly GCA_963921515.1). Lineage (NCBI taxonomy): Eukaryota > Metazoa > Chordata > Amphibia > Caudata > Salamandridae > Calotriton > Calotriton arnoldi. The sequence goes on from CAWUFW010022560.1 coordinate 84,105, forward strand.
GGTTTCGTCGTCGTTTCTTATGGCGATCTGCTGCAAAGTGCTGCTGGCGACCAGGAGAAAAGTGTCCGGGTGGATCCAAGAGTGGATCGGAGTTCTGAAGAACCTGAAAGCAGAGGGGACAGAGTCTGGGTCACTAGCCAGTGACCAGGAGGGCGATGGACAGATGCCCACCGATGTCGAGTGCTTCAAGTTCGTTGACGGTCGTCTTGACTCTTCAGCCACGAGGTCCGGGAGGCGTTGTCGGCGACCAGGAGCAGGATTCAGGCTGTTGCTCGATGTCTGTCGACTGCAGAGGTGTCGGCGACCAGGTTGGACCCAACAGGCCTTGGCAACGGCAAGTCTCAAGTAAGATGTAGATCGTCGATGATGCAGACCAGCAAGGTCTGGGGAACTCACCCAGCAAGGGTAAGTGAGGGCAGGCCTGGAGCAACCAGACTGCCAAGTAAAGAAAAGATTGGCCTTCGGTAAGGGCTACTAGCCAACGGGCTAGCGACCGCGAAGGAGCCTCGTGACGCCGCACGTGGAGCTGGCTTACGGGACACTCGTGGAGTGGGGGCCAGTGATCTTCGGTGCAGGTGGTGCTGGAGGCTAGGGCTACTCGGAGCCCAAAGCACGACTTCTTGGGAGACCCAGAAGATGGTGCACTTGCAAGTGTGCTCGGTGTCCAGGGGTCACGGTCTCACGTTACCCACGATAGCCACGGGCCTCAGCTTTGCTGGGGACTCAGGGTAGCCTCGGGGAAGTCTGAGAATCCACCTCTGGTGATGCGATGACTTCGGCGTCCGACGGGAGCTTCAGTGATGCGAACCGGACAGATGCTTCTTTGGTGCCTGCCAAGCAGGGGAGTCACTCCTTGACCCCAAGGGAGATTCTTCAGTCCTCTAATCGTGAGTAGAGCGTCGAAGGTCCAGGATTCTGTTTCAGAGTTTCGTCCAGGTATAATCTAAAGTCCTAAGGACTGGGTTCCTACCTTTATTCCAAAAATAGGGGATGGACTACTCTGTGGCCCCACCTATGGGTGGGTCAGGGCAGAGGGGTGGCTACACCCCTTTCCCTTTGTCCAGTTCGCGCCAAAGCAGGGGCTGCAAGCCCCTGATCCGGTTTGAACTGGGGTATGCACAGGGACACCAAATGTGCCCCCAGTGCAGGACTTCAAAGCACCCGAAAGTGCTCCCGCCCAGCCCCAATACACATTGTCCTGTCTGGGGAGGTGGTCACACCTCCCTGGGACAGGAAACCTATTGTCCAGGCCTCCCCTGCCGGAGTTTCATCCAGCAGCAGGAGGCCAGACTCGTGTCTGTGGCAGCAGCATCCATTTTGTGATGCCAGGGCTCTGGAAAGAAGTTACCGGACTCGTCCAGAGTTAACATGCCTTTCCCTCTAGAAGGGTGGAATGCTACCCCCGCCGCCAGAATTGGCGGGGGGTAGTATTCCAAGATGTTTGACACCAAACACGACATGTTTCGGTGCAGCCATTCCATAGTTAGCATTTTACCGCGAGGATATAATGCGTTTAAGAGTATATGGTCAGGCTGCACTACAAACAGCATCAGAGATGGTCTCCGAACGCTGCAGAGGGGCCCTGCTCATGCAGGGCACCCTCTCACATAGGAACCATGCACTCTGCCTTTAGGATTGATAAGGCCTGCCTTAGGAGTGACTTATAGGTTTATATGTGTGTATGCATTTAGTGATATAGGTAACCTATACCACAGCAAGGGGTGCATGCACCACCTTACCCAGGCTGCAGTAGCAGACCTGTGGTGTCAGTTTGGATGGCCTACCAGGGGTGGCATAATATATGCTGCAGCCCCTGGCAGGCCTCTGAGGTACCTATGCCCTTGGTACATAGTATACCATATACTAGGGACTTACAAGGGCACTCCAGATCCCAATCAGAGATGTGCCTAAGGCACATGGAGACCCTTTTAAAGAGGAAACAGCTAGGCTGGGGTTCTGAATAGCATGGCCCCAGCCAGACTAATGTCGAAAACCAGTGAAGTATCAGCAAAAGTGGGGGTACCCCTGTGAAGCAGATCCTACTCTCCTACACAACCCCCCAAACGTAGGGACATTAAACTAACCTTGCCCAGTTAAGTCTTCATGTTCTAAGTGGAAATACCTAGAGAGTCCATCTGCATTCGCATGGTTACTCCCAGGCCTATGTTCCACTGTAAAGTCCATCCCCTGTAGGGAAATGGACCACCTAAGCAGTTTGGGGTTTTCACCCTTCATTTGTTTTAGCCATAAGAGGGGCTTATGGTCTGTCTGAACCAGGAAGTGTGTACCAAACAAGTATGGCCTCAACTTCTTCAGAGCCCAGACCACAGCAAAGGCCTCCCTCTCTATGGCTGACCAACGTTTCTCTCTAGGGGTCAGCCTTCTGCTAATAAAAGCTACTGGCTGATCCTGACCTTCTTCATTCAATTGTGACAGTACAGCCCCTACCCCCAATTCAGATGCATCAGTTTGAACAATGAACTTCTTGGAGTAATCAGGACTCTGCAGAATTGGAGCAGTGCACATGGCCTGCTTGAGGTCATCAAATGCCTTTTGACAGCTAACTGTCCACTGAACCTTTTGGGCATTTTCTTAGAAGTTAAGTCATTCAAGGGTGTCACTATTGATCCATACCCCTTGACAAATCTCCTATAGTACCCAGTCAGGCCTAAGAAGGCTCTCACCTGAGTCTGGGTAGTGGGAGCAGTCCAGTCCATGATGGTCTGGATCTTGCTCTGCAAAGGTTGAACCTGGCCTCCACCCACAAGGTGGCCCAGGTACACAACCTGACTCTGCCCTATCTGGCACTTAGTGGCCTTGATAGTCAGGCCTGCCTTTTGCAGGGCCTGTAAAACATTCCTGAGGTGGACCAGGTGATCCTCCCAGGTGGAGCTAAAGACAGCAATATCATCTAGATAAGCTGCACTATAGGCCTCCAGTCCTGTGAGAACTGTGTTCACCAACCTCTGGAAAGTGGCAGGTGCATTTTTCAGACCAAAGGGCATCACCACAAATTGATAATGCCCACTAGGGGTTGAAAATGCTGTTTTGGGCTTTGCAGCATCAGCTAGTCTGATCTGCCAGTAGCCAGCTGTTAGGTCAAATGTGCTGAGATATTTGGCAGAGGCCAAAGTATCTATGAGCTCATCTGCCCTGGGTATTGGATGGGCATCAGTCCTAGTGACTGCATTGAGGCCCCTGTAGTCTACACAAAACCTCATCTCTCTTTTCCCACCACTGGTGTGAGGTTTAGGTACTAGGACTACTGGACTAGCCCAAGGGCTATCTGAGGGCTCAATCACTCCCAATTCCAACATCTTCTGGACTTCAGTCCTGATACAGTCCCTGACATGGTCAGGTTGCCTATAAATCTTGTTTTTAATAGGCAGTCTGTCCCCAGTGTCCACTTCATGAGTGCACCAGGTGGTCTGACTGGGTGTCAGAGAAAACATATGTCTAAACTGATTGAGGACTTGCCTGCAATCAGTTTGTTGCTGGGTAGTGAGGCTGCCTGCCAAGGCTACACCATCAACTGACCCATCGTCAGGGTTCTGTGAGAGCAGGTCAGGGAGTGGGTCACTCTCTTCCTCCTGCCCTTCATCAGTAGCCATGAGCAAGCCCATGTCTGCCCTGTCCACATATGGCTTAAGTCTGTTGACATGGAGAACCCTGTGGGGACTCCTGGGTGTTCCCAGGTCTACTAAGTAAGTGACCTCACCCTTCTGCTCAACAATAGTGTGGGGTCCACTCCATTTGTGTTGGAGAGCTGCTGGGGCCACTGGCTCCAACACCCACACCTTCTGTCCTGGCTGGTAAACAGTTAGGACAGCCTTTTGGTCATGCCAGGCCTTTTGAAGTTCCTGGCTAGCCTCAAGGTTTTTGGTTGCCTTTTTCATGTACTCAGCCATCCTGGAGCGGAGACCAAGTACATAGTCCACTATATCTTGCTTTGGGGGCTTGAGAGGTAACTCCCATCCTTCCTTCACCAAGCACAGTGGACCCCTCACAGGGTGGCCAAACAGAAGTTCAAAAGGGCTGTAACCAACCCCTTCTGAGGCACCTCCCTATATGCGAATAAAAGGCAGGGCAAGAGTATGTCCCATCTACGACTAAGCTTTTCTGGGAGCCCTTTAATCATGCCCTTCAAGGTTTTGTTGAATCTCTCAACTAAACCATTGCATTGTGGGTGATAGGGTGTGGTGAACTTATAAGTAACTCCACACTCCTTCCACATTGCCTTTAAGTACCCAGACATGAAGTTTGCACCCCTGTCTGATACCACCTCCTTAGGAAAGCCCACTCTTGAGAAAATTCCCAGGAGGGCCCTTGCCACCACAGGTGCTGTAGTGGTCCTAAGGGGTATAGCCTCTGGATACCTGGTGGCATGATCCACTACCACCAGTATAAATCTGTGCCCAGATGCTGTTTGGGGATCCATGGGACCAACAATGTCAATCCCCACCCTCTCAAAGGGCACCCCCACCACAGGTAGTGGTATCAGGGGGCCTTTGTAGTGCCACCTGCTTTGCCACTGGCTTGGAAGGTTACACAGGAGCGACAAAACTCCTTACTGTCTTCAGACATGTGGGGCCAGTGAAAGTGAGGGACAATTCTGTCCCAAGTCTTGTTCTGGCCCAGGTGTCCTGCTAAGGGAATATCATGGGCTAGGGTCAATAGGAAGCCCCTGAACTTCAAAGGTATTACCAACCTCCTGGTAGCACCAGGCTTGGGGTCTCTACTCTCTGAGTACAGGAGTCCATCATCCCAATACACTGTATGGGGACCACTAGCTTTCCCAGCAGCCTCAGCAGCAGCTTGCTGTCTGAGGGGTTCAAGGGAGGGGCAGCTCTGCTGCTCCTGGCTCAGATCTGCCCTAGAAGGTCCCCCTGTCCCCAAGAACTCAACCTGGTCAGGCTCAAGTTCCTCTGGGACAGTTCCTTCTTCAGGGCTGAGATCATCCCCTCAAGGGACTGATCTTCCTCCTGAGCCAAGGGGGAAGGCACTGCCTTAACCCTACTACTCCTCCTCTTGGAAGGCACTTGGTCCATTCTTCCAGAATCCAAGGCCTGTTCAGTTTTAGACAGTTTAGCTTGTGACCTGGTCACAGCAAACACATCTGCAGGGATCCCCAGCATTTCTGCATGGGTCCTGAGCTCCACTTCTGCCCAAGCAGAAGTCTCTAAGTCATTGCCAAGCAAGCATTCGACTGGTAGGTTTGCACTTACCACAACCTTCTTAAGGCCAGTTACCCCTCCCCAGGAGAAGTTAACAACTGCCAGAGTATGGTCTGTTCTGACATTGCTAGCATTGGTCACTTGGTACATTTCACCAAGTATAACTTGCCCAGGTAGCACAAGGTCTTGTGTCACCATTGTGACACTTGCCCCTGTGTCCCTAAATGCCAAAGCCTCTCGTCCATTGATTAAAGGCTGTTGTCTGTACTTGCCCAGATTACTGGGACTCACAGTGGAGGTCACATCCATGCCTCCATCACAGACTAACACAGCCTGAGTCAGCTCCCTGACTAAGTCAGAGCCCAACTCAGTTCCCAGGGTGAACCCTACTAAACCCTTTGCTGGAGCACTTCCACCAACTGTACTAGGGGGAACAGGTGCCTTAGGGGCATTGGTGGATGCTGGACTGGAGTCTTTGGACTTGGTGCAATCACTGGTCCAGTGGGTCTTTTGCTTACAGACCTTGCACCATGGTTTTCTTTGGCCTTTACCCTTGGTAGACTGGGAATCCCCACCAGAAGAAGATTTTTGGGGGCCTGATGAAGACTTTTGATCTTTACCCTTCTCCCCACCCTTGTCAGAGTTCTTAGCATCTTGCTTCTTGGTTTCCCCACCTTGGTTCTGTACCTTCTGCTTCACCCTGGTTCTGACCCATTTGTCTGCCTTCTTTCCCAATTCTTGGGGAGAGGTCAGATCAGAGTCAACCAGGTACTGATGCAACAGCTGGTTTTGACAGTTATTAAGAATCTGCTCCCTCATTATCAGATTATACAATCCTGAGAAGTCACACACCTTACTGCCCATCAACCAGCCTTCCAGAGCCTTGGCAGAACAATCCACATAGTCTACCCAGTCTTGAGTCTGTGCTTTTTGGGTGTCTCTGAACTTCAACCTGTACTGTTCAGTGGTTAGGCCAAACCCATCAATAAGAGCACTCTTCAAGACCTTGTAATTGTCAGCATCCTCCTCTCTAACAGTGAGGAGCTTGTCTCTACCTTTGTCAGCAAAGGAGAGCCACAAGATTGCTGCCCACTGCTCCTGAGGGACCTTCTGTACTTTACAGGCCCTCTCTAAAGCAGTTATCCATTTGTGGATATCATCCCCACTCTGGTAGGGAGGGACAATCTTGCTCAGGTTCCTATGGTCATAGGACCTTTCCCTATCTCTAGGGACATGGCTGCCACCATGGGACTCTAGTCCCAACTTTCTTCTCTCCCTAAGGAGATCTAGGGATTCTCTATCTAAAGCCAATTGCTTCTTCCTGATCTCCAGTTGAGTTTCCTCATACTGGACCAGTCTCTTTCTTCTCTCATGAGAGGATTCCCTCCTGTGAGAAGAAACAGAGCTCCCTATTGAGGTGCCAGAGTGGTTAGACTCCTGAGAAGGAGACCTAGACTTTCTGAGCACACTCATAATCCTTCCTGGGGGACAAAGGTGTGGTTCTCCAGATCCTCATCTTCATCTTCCCCAGAAGGGATTGGGTTTTCCAGGTCAGGGTCATTGTCACCCTCCTGGTCAGTTTCAGAGGGGGCTGGGGGTAGTAGTACCCCTGGCCCCTTCCTCATCTGCTGGCCCACCCTCTGCTCCTACCCCTTCAGTCTCTGAGGACTTACTAAGATCATAAGCCACCAACATCTCCTGGAGGTGTTGGGTGGTGGGACTTTGGCCTGTCCTTAATTTCCTCACGTTACACAAAGCTCTCAGTTCCAAGAATGGGAGTGTGTCATACTTGGAGGGGGAAGCTCAATGGCTTCCTGCAGGGCATCTCTAGATCCTGCTTTTAAAGACATTACTAGTGTGGTGTGGTGTATGCACTACCTACTCTAGTGTGGCCTACTAAACTCTCTTGAGTTGTAGAAAGGGTTGTGCTATCCCTTAACACACAACTCTAAGTTCAGTAGAACTTACTGATATTCTAAGCTTAAATTATATGTACCTTAGGTACCTTTAGTGGTTTTCAGTTGATCAATTCAATTGAGATTATCTGGTAAAACAATAGCAAGCTGGAATCCCACACGCTGCACACCAATGTGAGAAGTTGGCCTGGCATATGCTGTCCACTAATTATAGTGGGCACCTTGCACCAGTCCAAATCGACTCTTATGGTCGGTAGGTTAAAGACAACCTTATTGAAAGCTATCCTAGTGGTAGCTATGGAGAGCAGCCTTCAGGCTAAGTCTTGAAGGAATGTAAAGCAGCTTGTTTTACCAGTCTATAATCTCTTGAGTGACCAAATGAAAGAGCACCACACCAGGTATATATTCAAAATATATGTATTTATTACTAAACACACCCCTCTAGTCTCTTTATGAGGCTAGAGTTCAAGTACATAGGTTATAAGATCTTAAATCACAGTAATAGCACAAATACACGTTTGGGCCCTAGGGGCGTACCAAACCATATACCAATAAAGTGGTATGCGAACCACGACTGAACTAGACACTAGGCCTAGAGCCTCTAGAAGTGCTTGGACCACAAGGAACCACCCAAGGTAGTGACACAGGGGACCCACGGGAGACGCGTGCAGTGTAAATACACAACCGCGATACGCCGTTAACTTCTATGGAGAAAGTCGGGATCGGGAAAATAGAGGAAAGGGACACTTTAAAGAGGACTAGGACAAAACCCTTTGAGATCTAGGACTTTGAAGAGTCTCTACCCACGGGAGCACCGGAGTACTCGTGTTACCTCACCCAGGGAAGCCGGGTGCATAGGTGCCTTTCGGGGTCGGGTTTCGTCGTCGTTTCTTATGGCGATCTGCTGCAAAGTGCTGCTGGCGACCAGGAGAAAAGTGTCCGGGTGGATCCAAGAGTGGATCGGAGTTCTGAAGAACCTGAAAGCAGAGGGGACAGAGTCTGGGTCACTAGCCAGTGACCAGGAGGGCGATGGACAGATGCCCACCGATGTCGAGTGCTTCAAGTTCGTTGACGGTCGTCTTGACTCTTCAGCCACGAGGTCCGGGAGGCGTTGTCGGCGACCAGGAGCAGGATTCGGGCTGTTGCTCGATGTCTGTCGAGTGCAGAGGTGTCGGCGACCAGGTTGGACCCAACAGGCCTTGGCAACGGCAAGTCTCGAGTAAGATGTAGATCGTCGATGATGCAGACCAGCAAGGTCTGGAGAACTCACCCAGCAAGGATAAGTGAGGGCAGGCCTGGAGCAACCAGACTGCCAAGTAAAGAAAAGATTGGCCTTCGGTAAGGGCTACTAGCCAACGGGCTAGCGACCGCGAAGGAGCCTCGTGACGCCGCACGTGGAGCTGGCTTACGGGACACTCGTGGAGTGGGGGCCAGTGATCTTCGGTGCAGGTGGTGCTGGAGGCTAGGGCTACTCGGAGCCCAAAGCACGACTTCTTGGGAGACCCA